>JAVJIF010027804.1:0-50869 GCA_038442645.1 Agave tequilana
CAATGTAAACAATCCAAAAGTGTTTTTATACTAGATGCTATGCACACGTACCTTTGCTCCAGCACTCTTCAACAGTAATGAAAAATGTAAACGAATTAGACACGTGCCTAAATGCAAGTCTCACTATTTTAGCATTTAACAAACATCATTTTACTGTTGAGGTTAGAAAGGAAGTACAGTGAGACAAACAAGAAAATAAATAGCTACAGATTTAAACTTTGCAATTCAGCTAACCTGCAGAAAATACAGGTTAGTAGTTCACTCATATTGCCACAGGAACGTAGCAAATCTAAGGGCTTCTTGGCTCTGCTTTTTTGAGCAGAGTCCAAGACCACTTATATGTTCACTGCATCAAAGATCCTTGTTGTCAAACCTGTACACCAGAAGAAAAAAAAGAAAGTTAACCAACAATGTAAATCTAAAAAAAAGAATAACTTACCGTCCCTCCCCGACAAACACGCCAAAATTATGATCGAGCCAAACTGCACAAAAAATATAGAAATTTAGAACAGTACTAGGTCCTCAATTCTACTGTAGCCTAGGGCTAACGGGATGTGATCCACAAGGAGGACTAGCGATGGAAGCTTTTCTAGCAAGTTCTCTTTTATGCTACCATTAATGGTTAAAGTTCTTCTTTAGTTTCTTAAAAAGAAAGAAAAATAAATTACAATGAAGTTAGGCAGAAAGTGAGAGATTGGAAGATGGAGAAACCAGAATTGGATGTGTACAAAGAAATGAAAAAGGAGTGATAAAAGAAGTGGGTGTTGTTGGTGTTGGTGATCTAAACTAAAGAAATAAAAGAAAAGAAAGAAAAGATTAAAGAAATACTACCTCTTTTGGTTGATGACTTACCTGGAACCCTTGCATGTTCTACCTTACTTCAGACGCGTTCAACGCATAAGCCATAAGATCGAGCTCAGTCCCCTTCACATTACATCATCAAGACGAACAAGAATGAAATGATACGGAGTTTTGAGGAGGAGAACATCATCATGAAATATCGTTGGCACTCACACAACATTGTTATACTGATGCTTCTAGATTCACTTGAATGCTCATCATAACCAAAAGAGGAAAAGTAGAAAGAAGAAGAAGGAAACAAAAGTAAAGACAAATATTAAAAAAAGTTACCTTTTATTGCTTGTAAAAATGATGGAAGAAGGAGGAGGTACATCGGTGTCACTCTCAACATAAGCCTCTCTCTCTCTCTTACTTACATGAATCTCAGTCTAAACTATACTTACAAGAAATAAAATTACATCACAAGAAATAAAAACCTACACTATAAAGAATGAAAACTGGACTAAATCCTATCTCTGCATGGTCGTTCTTCGTCTTTTGCCTTTGAGTGCAAGTATTTATAGGAGAAATGCAGAGGGTAGAGGAGTATGAAGATAAGTAAGCTGAAAATTTCTAAACTCCCCTTATCTCCAAACTTGATTTGATGTGGATATCAGTTCTGATTTGCAGTTTAGTGGCGTATTGATTTCTAAATATCATTTAAGAAATTACAGAATTAGAAATAATGATCAGCTTAGAGTTGTATCCATGTAAGTCCTCTTTTTGGATCATCTTGAATCATTAAATTTGAGTTATGGTAGCGAAAGTTATGATTCAATTACTAAAATGTATCCAGTTAAAATCTGAGTCTGAATTGCTTCATCTCATCCATTGGTCTTCTCTCATCCATTTATCCCTTTTGATTTGGACTCTGTATTTGACGTTATCCTCGGTTGATCTTTAGCTTTAACCACCTAATTCACCAAAAATTGAATTTAACCAACTGGATTTGGGATCATCCTCTCTAACCAAATAAATCTAGTTAAATCTGAATTTAACTGATATTTATTTGATTTTCTCTTTTCTCTCCATGATTATCTTCTGCAAAATAGACATTTAAGACAAGGAATTTAGCAGATTTATTACATGATAAATGTGGAATGTAATAAAGAATAATGCAATAAATCTGTGCAATCACTAGCCTCTCTGCTGGCCTCTTTTTCTGCTTCCTTCTCGGTCTCTTGGTACACGGTCATCCCTCGCATCCGATAACCCTTGAACTCTACCTAGGCTTTATACGTGGATTTAATGCCCTTTATGCATGAGTATTTATTTCAAACCCACGCACCTTATTTGTTATGAAATACCACATATAAAAATCAAACTAGCATAAGAGTTGGGCGTCTAGTGAGGGAGGGTAAAGACAACTCCAGTTCCTCCACTATATTGTAGTACCATGCCCGACACCTTCGAATAAATTCAAACAGAAGCGAAGGTTTGGATTGGGGTTACTAACGTACAATTAGTCGTAGCGAAACTGTCTGGCGAACCGACAAGGCATGTAGGCTCTACTGTACAGGAGTTCCCTTTTCGAAAAACTAAGTATCCAGGCCAGATGTTTATCAACCACTGTTTTCCATTATATTTGCAAAGGGGAAAACTTACAATAAAAAGAGTTTGAGGAGCTAAATTACAAGTATTCTTAAAAAGATTACAAGTAGATCTCCTCAGAGATTCTGGAGAAGTGTGCGATAGGAGTCTGGTCAGTGCGCGACCACTTTGTCCCTTTGACGATGCGAGCGATAAGATTCCCTTCTCGCCTGGTTCCGGGAATCAGAGAATAGAAGGTTGGTAGAATCCTCTGCTGCTTCTCAAAATCGCCTTCAATTAGGAATTCCTTCTCGCCTGGTTCTGGAGATTCCTTGAGAAGAAGGACGATGTTAGGGTATCAAACACCCTGGATAGAGAAAGCAATTCTCTAAAAGATCTCTGAATTCGAGAGCGCACGGTGCGTTATGATCAAGCCTCTGCTTGTGGAGTCCTCTTGTGTGTGGTCTTTTTCGCATCTCTATCTCCTTGTGCCCCTGGTGGGCTATTTATAGGGAGAGCAAGGGTATAATCGTCCTTGAAATTATGGAAACAGATTGAATCAAATCTGTTAAATCTGGAAAAGTAGCCTTGCTGCGAGGCTAGAATTAGCTTCTGCGAAGCTAGAAATGGCAGGTCGGTTGATCTTCTTGACCTGTTTTGATCCTTTCCATATTGTTGGGAGATTTCCCTTGATCTTCTTACTCGTTTTAGGAGAGTCAAGAGATTGTGGCAATCACTGCCAAATTTGATCTCTGATTTGATCTTAATTGGATTTGATCTGATTGGATCCGATCTCATCCGGAGATTTGATTGGTCAAAGGTTGACCATAGCAGACCAATAGCGGAGATGCCCGCATTGAGCTCGTAGCAGAGCTAGAGGCAGCTTCTGACGAAGTCCGAAAGAAACCCTTGGCGGAGCTGAAGTCCTCTGTGGCGAAGTTGCAAGTTAGCTTCCTGGCGAGGCTTTGAATGGCTTCAAGGCGAAGTTGGGTGGTATTAGCCTCTCAAGCGAGGCTATCCCTTTGGGCTCATGCGATGCTAAGTGCTAGCACCTTAGACCTGCTGAGGTCTGTTTAGAAACAATCCGGGTTCACTGTCTGCTTGCTGGATCAGTGGAGTCCAAGTTGCTTCCTTTGTCCCTCGGAGATGGGTGAAAATTGGTCTTCAGCTCGTCTTGTCACTTGTCTTTTGTAATGTCAACAGTTTAGACATTGTTCGGACCATAAGAATCTTGTCTTTTTTGTGTCAACAAGACCCCCTTCAAAGTTTTCGAAAGTCTGCAATAGCTCAGACTTCGGAACACTTTGAACTGCTTTGATCGGTGGAGAATAAACGTCGCCATAATGGTTGAGTTCAGCTTCGCTTTAAATCCTGCTTGGGATGTAGATTCGCCAAGGAATCATATAGACTCGTGTCTGGGTAGCTTCGCGGCTAGATAGGTTCGCTCTGGAACATCTGTTGCTTTCCCAAGGCCAACTACCGTGGGTCAGTTACGAGAAGGATTACTTCTTCTCTTGCACTGATCGAGGGAGATATTCTCCGTTTGCACGTTTTCAAGGGAGGATATTCCCTTTCTTCAAGGCGCAATAAGTGCCTTTATGAGGGAGACGTTTCTTCCTTCGCACGGTTCCAAGGAAACCGTTCCTTTTCTCAAGGCGCAATAAATGCCTTAAATGCGCTCGTGCTTCCACGCTTGAGGCGGTAGCGCTCAGGCCATGGGGCCTATAAATAGGACACTTGAAGTCCTCTGAAGAGAGAAGTGATCTGCTCTTCCTCTCTTCTCTTGGTTGAAAGAGATACTCAGATCTCTGAAGTAGTGGGAATGCCCACTCTGGTTATTACCCAGCCAAGGACCGGTAAGTCTTGATCATTCAACGACTTCACCGATTTAGGGATTCATCTCCCTTAATTCAGCTTTAACAGCTGCTTCAGGGACTAGTTTTCCTTACTCTCCATCTTGCAATTGACTGGTCTGCAGAGAAGGATTTTGACATAGCTTCCCCAACGAAGCTATCATTCTGACTTGATCACAGAAAGATCATTGCATGTTAAGTCCGCTACACAGGCAGAACTTGGGACCTGGTATCTTCAAGTTGAGCCAGTCTTGCCATATAGGTGAGGCTAAGACTGTGTCCCTTAGGATCGGTCTGGCTTAACCATATAGGCGAGGCTAGGACTTGGCGTTTGCTGAGCTAGCCCATCATCACTGTGCAAGCGAGGCTTATCCTCTGCTCCAATCGAAATCGGATTGCTTTGCCTCAGAGAATTCGGCTTTAGCGCTTTACAGTATTTTTTGTGTTTAACTGCTAACTTGCTCCAATTTTGCATTGCAGTGAGCTATGTTCGCCAATCTTGTATCTTGATGAAAGAGATCGAAAAGTTGCCTTATGCTTCCCCGGTTGAAGCTTTACTTTTAAGCAGGAGGAACAATTTGGGGCAGCTGATGTGTGTCCCAGAGGCTGTTGGCAGCCTCTTATCCGAGATGATTCGTTCTGAGGTGAGGCTGGTAGCCGCTTATCTGAGATGATCCACTTCGGGAAGGCGGATGTCACACCTGTGAGATCACTGACATCAGTGCCAATGCCCATTATAGGTGATCTATCGTGTTGGCGGTGATAAGTTCATTGCCAATTTTCATCAAAGATGATCCAGCTTCCTGGTGGCAGAATCTGCCATCTTTGTGGAGAATTATGGCCGTGTCCCGTGGCACAACTGGTTACGGCCTTGTGCAGGAGGAAGGCCTTTCGTGTCCAGTTGGTCTGGTTTGGAAGCAGATAAAATCACTTGTATGCCTTTTGTGCAAATGATCTTGCTGAGCAACTGAACCTGTTGTATAAAATACAACTTTGATGTAGTATCAATGTACTATTACTTTTGAATCAATGAAAGTTCTATCTTCTGCTCATCTGATCTTTGTCTGCCTTCATTGAGAATTTGGCCATAGCGGGGCTAAACTTTGTGCAGAGTTAAGGACAAGATCCTTTTTGAATGAGCTTCGCGCAAAGCTGGCATGTCGGCGAATTGTGCCTTTAGTGGGTTAAGACAATCCTTTTGGCGAAGTTCTTGATGAACTTGTGCGAAGTTCGCACTTCGACTCATTGGCGAGGCTAAGCCTTAGTGGCTGAATCAGCGCTTCTCGGGAAGGCGCTTTAGGCGGCGTTTCGAATTAATTTAAAACGACAGCCTGTACTGTTTTCGAGGCGTCGTTCCAGGCGCTGATTGGCCTATAAAAGCCCGATCGGGCTGAGAGAAAATCATCATTTCTCTTTGAATTTTTCAGAGTACTTGACTCTTCTTCTTCTTTCTTTTCTTCTTATTAAAGAGTTCAAGAACTTTCGTAGTTCTTCAATGGCGCCCAAGAGACGAGCGGGGAAAGAAGTAGCAACTTCTGCAGCGGAGGGTCCTTCTCCTCCTCCGATCATCAAACGACCAATCGCCGGTAGGGAACTTTTCCTTTTGATTAGAGACTGTCGTCTCCCCTTTAAAGCCGATTTCTGGCTGTCCTTGGATAGATCCAACATGAGAACAATCATGGCCTCATGATTTTAGGGAGTCCAATTCCCTGATTTTACCTTGATCACTTGATCGGGACCCCAAGAACTGAAGAGTTCTTCTCTAAGCTTCCAAGAGAAGCTGTACTTTGAAATTTTGAGAGAAAAGACAGCAATGCCCTTCTGATGAAGTTAGCCTCCGAGGCTTTGTAGCATCCCGTCGTTCGAAGCTACGCTTCCAAAGCGAAGCTAACACTTGGATGTTTTCCTGCATCCTGTCTTCGTGTGAAATGCGGAGTTACACTGCAGCTGCGAAGCTAAGCTTCGGAGCGAAGTTATCGTTAGGCCAGTCTCGCTCAGAGGGCGAGGCTATGCCTTGTCAAATTTTTGCTTTCTGGTTTTAGCCCTCTTTCGGCTGATGAACTAATCATAGTTTCTCTTTGTTCTTGTAGTGCACTATACTCCTGGTCCTTCAAACAACCTGTTCGGGATGACCATGGGATCGGATGGCAATATCAGCTTGCAGTTTCAAGGGCAGGCTTCTCTGTTCAGTGAGCGGAGTTCTCTCGTCAGAGATACGCTTATCCATGGTGGTGATCAATATACCACGAGGAGTATCCCAACCACGGCTCCCCTTGAAGATGTCGACCGTCGAATTTATAGGAAGCCCGATTTCATGTTCGGGGATGCCGCACCAGACCCTGACCACCAACTATATGCAGGGGAAGGGCAGTGGATTTTCCAGCTGGATGGCGAGAGGTTCTACCTTCCGTCCAATAAGCGCCATTTTCCTTTGTCTTCCTTCCAGTGCGTGACGCAGGCTCGGAAGATGTCATGGGAAGTGAGCCGGAGTACTGACTCTGTTCATATAGGAAAATTGATGTTTCACTCTCCTGGTTATGCAAGAGCGGGGCCTCCTCATTGCATAATGGGCCTGCATCCTGGGAATGTGTCACGAGAGATCCCAGTGGGCGAGAATCCTGCAGTGGCGCTGACCTTTGGCAATCAATTCTGCAAGGTCGATGGGAACTACCCAGCTACTGACTTCAGAACTCCAGGCTGGATTCACCCTCCGAAGGCATGGTGGGCGAATTTGACTACCTACATCCTTGCTCATTTCGAGGAGGATTTAGAGAGGCTGAACGTCTACGAGGCCGTCAGGGCGACCTGCTACGGTATTGAGGTGAACGTGGCGTGCTTTTACGCCATTTTTGAATTGTATTGCCCAGCTTCGGGGACTTTCTTCACCCCTGTCGGTGAGTTGGGTATGGCCTTGCATGAGATGTGGGAAGTCTCTGCTTTGCCTTTTGGATCTCTTCCCTATGAAGAATACTTCCCGTGCGAGGCAGAATTGGCTCTTCTGGAGAAGCAGGAGACTGCCTTGTTCGAGACCTACAGGGAGTTAATGTGCCATTTGTATATTTGCTCCAGTATGCATGGGGGCAATAAGGGGACCTCCTGTAGCTTGAAAAGCTGGGGAGACTATTTGTTCCCAGATATGGAGAATACTCTGAAGCGGCTCACCATGGAGTTGCTGATGAAGACATCTTTGACCGGATGCGAAAGCACTCCCAAGGGGATCTAGTTGTGAAGGAAGACGATGGTCCCTATGGGAAGGGTGATGTTCTTCGAAGCTTCCATCATCAGGCTCGCAGGCCGATGTCCCGGAAGGCACTTCTGGCTGGCTTCTTAACAGTCTGGTTGAAGAGGTGCGTGGTGCCGTCTTCTTCGGGTGACATCGTTCATCCGAATGTTTTGCTGCCCGCTGTTCGTTTGGTTCATGGTCGTCCGCTAGGACTTCTTTCGGCCATGGTATGCTGTATCCAGAGAGGCCTTCGTGCATTGACGGAGACTTTTTGCAGGCCACCACGACGAAGCGTGGAAAGGGGACCATTTCGCCCCGCGACGGACCTAACCCCAGAATAGGTCTGCCGTATACTTACTTGATGGCGTGGTTCGCCTTGCATTGTCCTTCTCTAATCGAAGCTGGAGAGGATCCCCCGCAGGATGTTCGAATGGCGCTCCTCCGCCGATTCGAAGGATGCTCATGGCAGAAGAGATACGTGGCTAAGGCCCGTAAATTAGTACGTCGCTATGATGTCTATAGTCTCTTCCGCTTCTTTCCCCGTATTCGGGGTGCCGGCTATGGGGAAGAGTTTAAAGATGCGGGGAGGGCAGTCGTCCCTAAGCCGGGAGTTTTTGAGTAGCTGGTCAGTGTCCGGCCTTCACATTTGTTGTACAGAAGCGGGGATACCTGCTACCTGGAGCCCTATGTTCCAAGTCAGTTCGCCCGTCAGTTTGGGTACGACCAACTGTACGTGGGCAACCCGAACCTTAATCTGGCTTTCATGGAGAGCCTTATTGATGGGGCCCGTGCCTGGCGATTCTTTACTGCAGGCGGTACTGGGGCGCGGCTGCGTACGCCGTTGAAGAATCCCAATCTCCTGATGACCCTGTGTTTTTGCCAGTGGTTCGCCACTTCCAACTCCACACCTCTCGAATTCAAGGTGAACAGTTCTGGTGTGAAGTTAATTTCTCAGCGGCTGAGACAGAAGGCTTCTAATAAAAGGAAGGCAAAAGGGTTCGCACTCCAGGTATAGAGGAGTTTGTTGCTGTGGAAGACAGCGAGGCCTCAGATGCCGAGAGTCCTCGCTTCGAGGTGGGAGCGAGGGCTGAGACTCCTGCAACTGGCTCTGGCGTGATGGGGACCGTTCCCCCTCATCATGTAGAAGAAATGGAGGAAGAGGATTCCGAAGTCCACTTCAAAAAAAAGCGGGCGGGTAGCTCTCGTAGGAAATCGTTGGCGAAGAAGCCCCGCCGCCAAGCTCCTACGATTGTCGTAGAGGGTCATCCCTCTACAGCGATTCCTCCTGCTGCCCTACTAGCGGCCGAACCGTCGGTTGCTGAATCGACTAGCGGTGAATTCGCTCCGGGTCTGGGTAAGATTAACCCGTCCATATAATACGCCTTTTTGTGTGTTTCTCATTGACTTATTTTCAATTCTTCTTGATTGTAGGAGCTAGGGTAGCTGGAGAGCAAGGGGAACTTATGATCCCCTATTTGCTTATGGAACCGAAACTGGTTCTTTTGCCCGTCCGGAAGAGTCCGGAGGTGATGTGGCCGACATTGGTCCCTCGGGCGCTGGGACTTCTAAAGGAAGTCCTGTGGCATCAAGCTCTATTGGGTGGTCCACAGGATACTCGGCAAGCGAAAGTGAGCCGGCTATTCGTGTTGATTCTGCCAAAAATTTTTCGATGGAGCCCCTAGAGACTGATGTGGCTGACGAGATGTTTGAGGCGACATCATCCTTTGGTATTGTCCTAACCTCTTGGCTTCTTTTGCATATAGTGTCCCGACTAACCGCGGTCTTGTTACAGGTGTTCGACCTCAAGATGCATCAACTTTAAGAGAGCCGGAAGATCTCCCCGAAGGGTCAAGGGGTGACGTGAGCGCTTCGATCGTGGCTGATGCTGCTGTGCTGGATGCGCTGTACGGCGACCTGCCTTCTTATCGGCCCAAGTCAGCCGAAGGACCCGGGTTGAAGGGGAAGCAGTTCTGGAGGTGTCCTCACTCCCCTATATCAACGAGTGAGGTGCCGACAATTTTGCCAAGTGCGGAGCTGAGGGTGATTACAAGCCCTACTTCCCCAACTCTGGTAGTTGAGCCTGCTGTTCAGGAGATGGTTGTCAGCCCTACCTCGGCGGTGGCTAGCGCACTGATTTCCATGAAGACTCCGCAGAGATCACTGACAATCTGCCCTACTGTTGATGTTCCCATTGCTCCTTCCACGATAGTATCAACCAGGCTGGTGGATTTCTCTGAAGTTACCTCTCTACCAGAAGTGGCTGAGGTTGAGAACGACTATATAGGTGACCTCGTCGATAGCTTTTATAAAGGCTTAGGGTGAACTATCGACCTGGTTTTGAAGGGCTCGACTATGCTATTCTCAAAGTTAAAGGTGGTCCTCTCCTGTGGCATCGAAAGTATTCGAGATTTTGAGGGGTATCACCAGGCTACTGCTTTGGAACTCCTGGTGGATGAACTTGAGAAGGATGTAGAGAATGGCGTCGCCTCAGGTGCTCAAACCTGGAGTCTTTGGTTGATGAGTGGTTTGCGCGCCTCGTCGCTCAAAAGCATGAGGCTCGTCTTGCCGCTCAAGAAGCTGCTAAGGCTATTGCTTCTGACTTGGAATCCTTGGAGACAAGGCAAGCAGAGGTTGGAAATGCTATCGACGCCTCCACCAGTGCTCTTCTTGACGCTGAAGATAAGATTGGGAGGGCTGAGGAAATGACTAGGAAAGTAAATCTCCTTTTGTCCAAGGCTGTACCAGTGCGTCTTGAGAAAACTGCGCGGCTTGAGCAGCTTAAGGCTCAAAATGAGGAACTGGCGCGGCAGGAGTTGTCACAGAGGGCAACCTTGGCGGAGGTCGAAGTTCGTCTGGCCCAGGCGAAGGATTTCAGTGAGGCTGAGCTGAGGTCGCAAGCGCTTGCCCAGGCTGCTGATGACAGGAGGACAAGGCTGGCTTCCCTTGGAGAACGGCTCAGAGGTTACAATGTACGCCTGTAGGTCCATGTACTTTATCCTTTTTAATGAATAAAAATTTCTTTTGTCGAATCTCCAATCTTGTTCTTCTTTCTGAATTGCGATTCCAAATTGTATTGTAATTTCTTGAGAACATAGTTCTTGTTGGGTTGGATGATGAGACTTGGCTATCTGTCAGTTCAGAGGTCCCAATGACATAACCGATTGAGACGCCACCAAGCTCAAGGTTGGTGATACTTATCTTTTGTAAATGTCAATAAGTATCGAGACCTGTCTTTTGTAAATGTCAACAGGGCTCAAGGTTGAGACTTAGCTGTCTGCTGGTTCAGAGGTCGCGATGACATAACCGATTGAGATGCCACCAAGCTCAAAAATTGGTGATACTCGTCTTTTGTAAATGTCAACGAGTATCGAGACCTGTCTTTTGTAAATGTCAACAGGGCTCAAGGTTGAGACTTAGCTGTCTGCTGGTTCAGAGGTCGCAATGACATAACCGATTGAGACGCCACCAAGCTTCAAAAAATTGGTGATACTCGTCTTTTGTAAATGTCAACGAATATCGAGACCTGTCTTTTGTAAATGTCAACAGGGCTCAAGGTTGAGACTTATCTTTTGTAAATGTCAATAAGCTCAAATTGAGACTCGGCTGTCTGCTGGTTCAGAGGTCGCAATGACATAACCGATTGAGATGCCACCAAGCTCAAGGTTGGTGATACTCATCTTTTGTAAATGTCAACGAGTATCGAGACCTGTCTTTTGTAAATGTCAACAGGGCTCAAGGTTGAGACTTGTCTTTTGTAAATGTCAACAAGCTCAAAATTGAGACTCGGCTGTCTGCTGGTTCAGAGGTCGCAATGACATAACCGATTGAGACGCCACCAAGCTTCAAAAATTGGTGATACTCGTCTTTTGTAAATGTCAACGAGTATCGAGACCTGTCTTTTGTAAATGTCAACAGGGCTCAAGGTTGAGACTTAGCTATCTGCTGGTTCAGAGGTCGCAATGACATAACCGATTGAGACGCCACCAAGCTTCAAAAAAATGATGATACTCGTCTTTTGTAAATGTCAACGAGTATCGAGACCTATCTTTTGTAAATGTCAACAGGGCTCAAGGTTGAGACTTGTCTTTTGTAAATGTCAACAAGCTCAAAATTGAGACTCGGCTGTCTACTGGTTCAGAGGTTGCAATGACATAACCGATTGAGACGCCACCAAGCTCAAGGTTGGTGATACTCGTCTTTTGTAAATGTCAACGAGTATCGAAACCTGTCTTTTGTAAATGTCAACAGGGCTCAAGGTTGAGACTTGTCTTTTATAAATGTCAACAAGCTCAAAATTGAGACTCGGCTGTCTGCTGGTTCAGAGGTCGCAATGACATAACCAATTGAGACGCCACCAAGCTTCAAAATTGGTGATACTCATCTTTTGTAAATGTCAACGAGTATCGAGACCTGTCTTTTGTAAATGTCAACAGGGCTCAAGGTTGAGACTTATCTTTTGTAATGTCAACAAGCTCAAAATTGTAGTGGAATTTGGGAGAAGTCTCGTTTTCACGGGGATAAACGAGGGAATCACTGTCATAGGTTTAGTGTTAACGTAACAGCGCAATTTGTATGTGGTCTTACCATTCTATGGATGAGAATTGGTAAGTGATTTTGGAGGTCTCGTTTTCAAAGGGAGAAACGAGGGAATTGCTGTCATAGGTTTAATGTTAACATAACAGTGAAATTTATATGTAGCCTTACCATTCTATGGACGATAATTGGTAAGTGATTTTGGAGAGGGAATCAAACGAGAACAGGTCCCTTAGGATTTTTAGTAAATCCCCAGCTGTCAACGGTTTGATATGCCTTTACCAACTACCGTTTGAATTGGGCTAGCCATGCTATTCCCCTCAGCATGATGAGTTGTCGAGGACTTATGTTGGGCTTACAGGCCAACATTTTCCTCTGTCCTTAATCGTTAAGGATGTCGGATCATCTGGTTAGCGTATGTGTAACCTTGATTTCCCTTTGAGATAACCAGTATATGGCCAGGTTCCTACTGGTTTATGGTTGTATGATCTCGCTTGGAGGAGAGAAAGGCTCTCTTTGTGTGTACTTTAGACACGGAGATCTTGATCAGAGGTGTAATGTTAACTTGATCATGGAAGGATCCTTGATTAAGGATAATACTTCTTTAAGAACTTGCCATTGACCGGCATCATGAGTAGGTCGCCATCTGAAGTCATGAGGCGGTATGCTCCGTTTGAATAGACTGTTTCTATTACGAACAGTCCTTCCCATTTAGGCTGAAATTTGCCTTTGGTCTTGTGCGTCATAATCATCGGTCGTCTGACGGCTAGAACCAGGTCTCCTTTTTGGAAGACTCTTTGTCTGACCTTCTTATTGAAGGCTTTTGAGATTCGAGCTTGATATAGCTCGATATGCTGCTGAGCTTATAGTCGCTTCTCATCTAGGGCTTCGAGCTCTTGAAGAAGCAATCGATCATTGTCTTCTGATGTGACCTTGGCCAGTAGAGCGACTCGTAATGACGGCATCTGGATTTCCAAAGGTATGACTGCTTCACACCCATACACCAGGGAAAAAGGCGTATTGCCTGTCGGTGTCCGAACCGTGGTTCGGTAGGCCCAAAGACATTCACCAAGTTTGTCGTCCCATCTCGCTTATTCGAGGAGACGAACTTCTTGAGTAGCTTGATGATCGTTTTGTTGAAGGCTTCCGCCAAGCCGTTGGCGGCAGGATTATAGGCGGTTGAAGCCACATTCTGAATTCGGTATTTATCGCAGAACCGATAGAATACCTGGCTTATGAATTGGGGACCATTGTCGTGGATGATCCGCCTAGGGGCACCAAATCGATAGACGACATGGTGTTTGATAAAGTTAACCACATTAGAGGTTTTGACTTCAGTTAGTGGTATAGCCTCTGCCCACTTTGAGAAGTAATCGGTTATTGCCAGATGAACCGGTGACCTTTTGTCGAAGAGGGGCTGATTGGCCCTACGACATCTATTCCCCATGTTTCAAATGGCCATGAAGCAACAGTCAGGTGGAGCAGCTTCGAAGGCTGGTGTATGAAGTCCGCATGAATCTGACATGATTTACACCTTCGTGCGTATTGGATGGCATCGGCTATCATGGTTGGCCAATAATATCCAAGCCTATGCAATCTGTCTTTGAGCTTCGGACCTGGCTGATGAGCTCCGCAAATGCCGTCATGTGCTTCTTGGAGCGCTTCCTGTGCCTCTGAATTGGAAAGGTAACGGAGGAGAACACCGTCATATGAACGACGGTAAAGTGTCTTCAAAGTCGGATCGTAGTAAAAACGGAGAGACCTTCGTCTGACGGACGCCGCTTCTTTAGGATCGTCTGGAAGCAGACCGTGCAAAGCATAGTCAATGAGAGGAAAGCGCCAATCTCTCGGCTCAAGGTCCGTGGAGATGTTATAGACTTCTCGAGTTCTTAGCATGTGCTTGGAGCATACAAGATGTCGAGTTGCGACTGTGAGGTGATACTCGGTGTCGGCTGGTAAGGCTAGTGTTGTTGCTAATGCAGCAAGGGCGTCTGCCTTAGTATTTTGAGATCGAGACACATGCCCGATGTAGAAGCCTTCAAATAGGTTAGCCAATTCGATGGCTGTGTGGTAATAAGGCACCAAGTCTTCATGGCGGACCTCATATTCGCCTTTAACCTGATTGATGATCAGCTTTAAATCGCCGTAGGCTTCAAGGTAGCGTACCCCCATTCCATGAGCGAGCTGAAGACCAATGAGCAGAGCATTATATTCTGCTACATTGTTGGAGCATGATTCTGTCAGAGAAAATGCTCGGGGAAGAACATGGTTCTGCGGGGAGATAAACACAACCCTCGCTCCGCCAATAATCTTGCCTTTAGGGCCCATTCGCGATGCTCCATCGAAGAACATCTGCCACACTTCCTCTTCTGAGGTTGCATAAGACTCGAAGACTTCATCAGGGATATCTTCGTGAAGTTTTGAATGTTCCGGAACTGGATGAGCAGCCAAGAACTCTGCAAGGGCCTGGCCTTTAACCGCCTTCTGAGGGGTGAAGATCATGTCGTATTGAGACAATAAAAGTGCCCACTTAGCCAATCTTGAATTTAGTGATCCTGGTTTTGTCATGAGAAGACGCAATGGGTTTACTCTGGAGATGACATGTATGGTCTGGCCGACCAAATAATGTCGTGTCTTCTGAACAGCGAAGATAAGAGCTAAACACTCTTTCTCAATAGGGTTGTAACGAGATTCCGCTCCTATGAGAGTTCTGCTCAGATAATAAATGGCCTGCTCGTGGCCATTGTCGTCCTTTTGAGCGAGGAGGGCACCAAGAGAGTAGTCCAGAGCCTTTACATAAAGCAAGAATGGTTTCCCTGATGTAGGGGCCACTAAGACTGGAGGCTTTGTGAGGTACCTCTTGATGTCTTCATAAGCTTCCTGGCAAGCTTGATCCCATACGAAGGAAGCACCCTTTTTCATGAGTCGGGTGAACGGTTGACAGCGGCCTGAGAGATTTGCAATGAATCTTCTGATATAAGCCAGTCTGCCTTGCAAGCCTCTAAGCTCTTTGAGATTCCTCGGTGGATGCATGCTCTGAATGGCTTTGACTTTGTCTGGGTCAAGATGAATCCCTTTTGATGTGACAATAAACCCAAGGAACTTGCCACTTGACACTCCCAAGAAGGATTTTGTCAGATTCATTTTCAGTTGATGAGCCCGTATTATGTCGAACATTGTTCTCAAATCGCGGAGATGTTCATCCTTACTACGGCTTTTGACAACAATGTCGTCGACATAGCACTCTACGGTTTTTCGAAGATGGTCGCGGAAGATTGTACTCATTGCTCGCTGGTAGGTTGCTCCGACGTTCTTCAGTCCGAAGGGCATTACAGTGTAACAGTATACCCCCATTGGTGTTCGGAACGAAGTATACTTCTCGTCGTCGGGATACATTTTAATCTGGTTGTATCCTGAAAAGCCGTCCATGAAAGACATCCTTTTGAAACCGCATGTGTTGTTAATCATGACGTCGGTAATGGGCAGCGGGAATTCGTCTTTAGGATAGGCCGTGTTGAGATCACGGTAGTCGATGCAGATCTGTATTTTTCCGTTCTTCTTGAGGACGGGGACGATGTTGGCTACCCAATCTGGATGTTGTTCCTCCCGGATGAAGCCACATGCAATGAGCTTGTGAACTTCGGCTTCAATAGCTTCCATAATGTTCGGGCGAAATCGACGTTATTGCTGCTTGACTGGCTTGACGTCAGGCTTGATGTTTAGACGGTGCATAGCGACCTGTGGATCAAGTCCGGGCATATCTTCGTAGCTCCATGCGAAGACATCTATATACTCTTTTATGAGCATTATCAATTCTTCCCTTTCTGTAAGTGATAGGCTTTCACTTATAAAGATGGGTTTGGGGTGATCTTGACTTCCCAGGTTGACCTGCATCACCTTGTCTTCAGTAGGCAGTTCGCGAAGTTCGAATCGCTTTTCCCATTGAAGGTCTAATTGCTGGGCCATGGTTCCTCATCAGTAGCCTCTGCGGGCTCCAATTGACTGCTTGAGGTCATATTGACGGTGAGATTTTCGAACATTATTCCCACACTGACGTCTGAGTCCCACTCGGAGGACGAGGCTGAATGTGATGGAATTGGTTTGTCGTCTTTGAATTGAACCGTTGCCGATGATGTGGGTGTAACATATCCCAATCCCCTGCGTGTACTATCATAGTAATTTGCAGGCTTCCCTTTGGGACAAAATTACGCATCAAGCTACGCCTCCCTTTTTCGAAGTTCAGGCCCATTCCATGCTCCAAGTTATATCCCATTTTCTTCATAATATGGCGCGCTGGTCGCGCGTAATGGAAGAATTGTGGGGTGTCTGAGTCTGAACTCGAATCTGCAACTGTAGGTCCCCGTGGTTGGGTTCTACCGAAGATTATCGGTAACTGACCTTCTTTAGATGGCGGGATCACAAAAACAGCTCCCTCTGCGGTTTCCATGGGTGTACTGGACGCGCTTGGCTTATGTAGAGGCATGTGTAGGGAGCTATCCGTAATGGACTCAAATAGCCCAACACTCGCAGGATAATCAAAAGAAATATTATCATTAATTACCCATTCACCTTCATCCTCTGAAGGAGTATTACATAGGGATTATTGAGACATGCTATAATTGGTTCGCCAATCAGAATGGCTGGCATGCCTGTTTCGGATTCTGAATCTGCCTCATTGCCGCTTTCATCATCGTCCGGCAACGGTTCTTTGAGTACTCCACCGGCCTCTTGATACAGGAGAGCGTCAGTGAAGTAATTTTCCACCCCTTTGAATGGTTGCTTTTCAGCAAAGACAGTTCGTACTGTCGCGTCATCTTCAACATATTTGAAGCATTGGTGCAGGGTGGACGGAACGATCCAGTTGGCATGGATCCATGGTCGTCCTAGCAGGAGGTTATATGACGTGTCAGCGTCATTGACATAACAGGTCACTTCTGACTTCAGGCTCCTGATTTTGCAACAGAGTCGGATTTTCCCCAGTGGGTGACTGCTCCCGGCATTGAAACCGTATATTGTAGTAGTGGTTGCGGACAACCTGTACAGTGGTATGCCGAGAAAGTAAAGAATTCTTTTGGGGATGATGCTGAGTGCGGACCCCGGATCGACTTGTATTCTTTCGATGCATGTTGAACCGATATATCCGGTGTAGTACAGAGGTCGATCGTGCTTGTTGTCTTTGATAAGCATATTTTCCGCTGTGAAGGTAATAGCGGGCACCTTGGATTGTGTATGATGACACTCTGGGCACGGAGGCTGAATATCGTCATTAGGGATCTCAGGCATGTATGTCAGAAAAGATTCTGAATTAGCTAGCGCATCCCTGAGTGCTTCTCTTGTCTCTTTTGAGAGGCGAAGGAGCTCGTGTATAGTGATACGAGCTGGGATATTAGCCAGCTGAGCCAATATGTCGAACCGAAAGGGCGTATCAAACCCTTGGCATGGTGGTTTCTTCAACACGTGGTCGAATCGCATCTCCTTAGCCTCTCTTTTCCCTTGGTTGGGATGGGAGTGGATGCTGACATTGGTACCGACGCCGTTTGCCGTTGTATCTCATCAGTAGGCTTTTCATACTGCCTCAAGTATGATTTTCCGGATCGGGTGCCCGTCTGTTGAGGCGTGTCAGCTTGCGCTGTGCAGGCAAGCTTTTCCCCTTCTGAATCGCTGAGGGAAGCTGACGTAAGATTGCCGTCGTCTGGCAGGACGGAGATGACATTGCAAGATTTGCCCTTTAACTTGGGCTCCTTCGAATCCCGCTGTACCTCTTGGACAAGGTCCGGGTGTATCCACATGACCTCCCCTGTCTCCAATGTTAGGGGAACAAGACCCTTATTATCTTGAGCTGTGGCTGGAGGATGCTTGACCTCCAACCGTGGCGC
Source organism: Agave tequilana (assembly GCA_038442645.1). Taxonomy (NCBI): domain Eukaryota; kingdom Viridiplantae; phylum Streptophyta; class Magnoliopsida; order Asparagales; family Asparagaceae; genus Agave; species Agave tequilana. Next base: position 17,856 of record JAVJIF010027804.1, read on the forward strand.
GGGGACTGAATAAATCCCGTCAGGGACTGTGACCTTTTGGACGCTGCCGAACTCAAGAGTCACCATATTGGCAGTGACTTTCTTCTGTTCTGTCTTCAATGTCAGAACCCCGGCATCAACCAAGGCTTGAATTCTGTCTTTGAGGACATAGCACTTGTCAGTAGGATGATGAATCATCCTATGATAGAGGCAATATTTAGGGTCGTTTGTGCGCCCTATCTCATTGGGACGCCGAGCATCTGGCAGTTTCATTTTGTTCCCTTTGTGGAGCAGATGAAATATCGTGACCACCTGATCGTCTTTGAAGGAGTACTGCTTTGGAGGGAACTTGGGCTCCTGATTGTTGAAGCCGCTCTTCTTGGTTTTTGACTGCACATCTCCGGATAACTCTACAGACATAGTCTCTTTGCCTTTAGCTTGAGAAGATTGCGGTAGGTCGCCACGCCCTTTGTTGTTCATCCCCCACTTGCCTCTTGGGGCGGATGGTTCGAACTTTTTAGCCGACTTCTCGGCTATCTCAGCTTGTTCGACCAATTCTTTTCAGGTGTGGGCTTTGACAGCCCCCATGCGAACTTCCACTTGGTCTAAGAGTTGTGTCTGCATGTCTGTAAGAGCATGGGTAATGGCATCCCTGCTGGGCACATCAAGGATAAATTTCTGAACCGTTCAATATAGTCACGGACAGATTCGCCCTTCCTCTGCACAGTGGAGAGGAGCTTGTCCATGATTACCGCGGTATCGTCCTCATAGAAACGAGAGAGGAACCGAGTTTCCAGGTTGATCCAGGAGTTGATAGAGCCCGGGGGAAGACTTCGGAACCAGTCAAATGCCACCCCCTTTAAAGTGCCAATGAATAGCCTAGCCATGATGGCGTCATTGCTTATAACATTACCAGTCTGAGACCGGAAATAATAGATGTGCTGATTTGGCGAGCTCTTTTCATCATAAGTATGCAACGTTGGTGGTTTGAACTTTGGCGGATATGGCACCGAATCCCACTCCAGCGGATAAGGACGGACCGCCCCTACCTTCTTTAATTCATCCCTCTGAGCTAGGGACGCGATTTGAGCTTGGAGGCCCTTAAGGACTTTGGCGTCTAAGGAAGAACCCTCCTTGGATTTCTCCGGCTTTGGATGCTCATTGCTGAAGTGTTCCTCCTCATCGTGATTGCTCCCGGCATCATTGTTGTTCCGGTTACTGAGGAGTTATGCGAGCATCTGTTGAATATTGTCCAGAGCCTCTTGCTGAGTCTTGGAAGTTTGCTCCTGAGCTTCCAGACGTCGACGAAGATCGTCGTTAGCATTATCAGCCATGTTGACTGATGCTCTGTCTGTTCGCACTGAACTGACCGTGGCCGAAGAAGCATACCCGCTATCTTCATCTTCTTCGTCCGATGACTGGAGTAATCTTCTGGGTTCTGGCGAGGCTAGGGCCGTCGAGGAAGAAGGCTGCTCGTAACTGTAGGGTATCGCCACCCTAGATCTGGTGTTTTCGGAAAACACCTTCTTCATGCACCAAGACTTCGCCTTAGCCTGGGCTGTAATCTGGATCTGGGGAGCTGTAGGGGCTGTCGTCAGATGTTTGTCTTCCCCTGCGCAGCTCTCGTCCCCTTCCGGTCATGTTGACGGATGCAGAGGGTAGATCTCGCGAGATGCTCCTTTTGCGATGCTTCCTAGGGGCCTGTACCGATAGTCGATCAAAGACTGACCGTCGTCTTGGAGGAGTGGCGGGGATTGGTCCCAGCCGGCAATGGACCGAGTGGAGTGTCACCAGCTGACATCCCATTTGTTAACAATAGAGGGAAGAGGTTTGTTTATTTGTCAACAATTTCCTCAAATCAGACCCGGTTGGGTCTCTGTAATCGAGCGCAAAGGCTCTTTTGGGTTGCACATAGGACGATGTCCTGCTCCTTTTATCCCTGCAGAAGGGATTAGCACTGAATAGCGCTTCAGTTTCAGCTTTGCCAATAGGCGCGAACTTAGCGCTTGACGCACTAGAAAGCGGAGCACGCCGTGGTGCAGTAGCTTTGTTCATATGAACGAGGCTGACACAAGGCGTTGCTGCATTTTGAATTGGGCGACGGTATGATTGCCGTCGTGACTTCATGGTCGGCAGCATTGCTGGAGCAGAGAGGCCTCTTGCCTTTTTCTTCGCGAGAGAGGCGCGGTTTAGGCGTAGCTACGCCTGAAGCTTCGGTTGGAGACTTCTGTTTAGGCTTCCAAACCCGCCTTGGCAGAGGAGACTTAGGTTCGCAAGGAACCTGATTAGCTACACGTGAGGCTGAGGGGTATTGGCAGAATTCTGCTTCCGGTTTCTGCTTTGAAACCTTGGCCGTGGAAACCTTCCTATGCTTCCGTGCTCGAAGCATTGGGCCACCCCCAGAGAGGACTTCTTCAAATCTTCCTTGATCGAACTGTACCACCAAGTTCTCACAAGTAAAGGAATCAGACTGCGGACGTGCTTCCTTGTTGCGCCAAATTATCACAGTAGGTTCGCAGAGAACCTTTTCTGTCTCCGCAGAGACTTTCCTTGAAGATTTAGCCAGAGAAGCTCGGGCTGCACCGGCTTTTTCTGAATTCAGAGTTAGACCCGAAGGTCTGTTCGTCGCATTGCGACACTTGATTCTCGGCGTGGAGAATACAATCCCCAACGGAGTCGCCATCTTGTTTTCCATTATATTTGTAAAGGGGAAAACTTACAATAAAAAGAGTTTGAGGAGCTAAATTACAAGTATTCTTAAAAAGATTACAAGTAGATCTCCTCAGAGATTCTGGAGAAGTGTGCCGATAGGAGTCTGGTCAGCGCGCGACCACTTTGTCCCTTTGACGATGCGAGCGATGAGATTCCCTTCTCGCCTGGTTCCGGGAATCAGAGAATAGAAGGTTGGTAGAACCCTCTGCTGCTTCTCAAAATCGCCTTCAATTAGGAATTCCTTCTCGCCTGGTTACGGAGATTCCTTGAGAAGAAGGACGATGTTAGGGTATCAACACCTGGATAGAGAAAGCAATTCTCTAAAAGATCTCTGAATTTGAGAGCGCACGGTGCGTTATGAAGAAGCCTCTGCTTGTGGAGTCCTCTTGTGTGTGGTCTTTTTTGCATCTCTATCTCCTTGTGCCCCTGGTGGCTATTTATAGGGAGAGCAAGGGTATAATCATCCCTTGAAATTATGAAAACAGATTGAATCAAATCTGTTTAAATCTGGAAAGTAGCCTTGCTGCGAGGCTAGAATTAGCTTCTGCGAAGCTAGAAATGGCAGGTCGGTTGATCTTCTTGACCTGTTTTGATCCTTTCCATATTGTTGGAGGATTTCCCTTGATCTTCTTACTCGTTTTAGGAGAGTCAAGAGATTGTGGCAATCAACTGCCAAATTTGATCTTAATTGGATTTGATCTGATTGGATCCGATCTCATCCGGAGATTTGATTGGTCAAAGGTTGACCATAGCAGAGCAATAGCGGAGATGCCCGCATTGAGCTCGTAGCAGAGCTAGAGGCAGCTTCTGGCGAAATCTGAAAGAAACCCTTTGGCGGAGCTGAAAGTCCTCTGTGGCGAAGTTGCAAGTTAGCTTCCTGGCGAGGCTTTGAATGGCTTCAAGGCGAAGTTGGGTGGTATTAGCCTCTCAAGTGAGGCTATCCCTTTGGGCTCATGCGATGCTAAGTGCTAGCACCTTAGACCACTGAGGTCTGTTTAGAAACAATCCGGGTTCACTGTCTGCTTGCTGGATCAGTGGAGTCCAAGTTGCTTTCTTGTCCCTCGGAGATGGGTGAAAACTGGTCTTCAGCTCGTCTTGTCACTTGTCTTTTGTAAATGTCAACAAGTTTAGACATTGTTCGGACCAATAAGAATCTTGTCTTTTTTTAAGTGTCAACAACCACCAGAAGACGTCGGAAGGTAATCGGGTGAATCCATCAGTGCCAACGAGGTCTGCAAACTTGTCCTCGTAGGATACGTCATAAATCTCGGGAAAGCACCTGTCCAATTTGTAGTTGTCTCCATTCAGAATCGTCTTTCAGATGTAAAACATGTAGTGCTGCAGCCAACTCAAACTCTCCAACCGCTGCACGAATGGTATAAAACCTTCTGAGACAGAGACGATGTTCATTACTAATGGACAATGCATCACATACCAAGCCATCAGATATGTGTATGGAAGCTCAACCCTGCGACTGGGAGTCTTAACCAAGGGATGACTGATTGATAGTGAAAAGTGCATTTTTATCATTACATTTACCATCACATTTTCATATTTATTCATATAATTCTGCACATTTACTAATATTTTATGATTTATTGTGTGCAGGCCTTGAGAAATAAAAATAAAGAAATAAAGCCTCAAAAGTAGCCCAAAAGCCCATGTTTAAAGCCCAATGTAAAAGTTGCAATTATCAATTGTCAAAAGTGCAAATACCAGGGCAAAAGTTGTAAATACAAAGAAAAGGAAAGGATAGACTTCTATTCAACCCTAAACACTTGCAGGATGAGGATAAAAGCCAAAGAAGAGAGTGCAAAGATAAGGAAATTCGTTTAAAAAGATATTGGGAGATTTGAGATCGAGGTAACTTGCTTCCCAAGTTATATCAAAATCCCAAGATAAAGAGCCAGGATCAAGCTTCCAGAAGCATACGCCCAGATGGACGGACGAGAGGAGGCCACGCGCCAAAGCGCATGGCCAACTGACACACTTAGGCCGCGAAAACGCGGCCCAAGCCGCGTTTCCGCAGCATTATGGCTAAGCCAGGGCAACATCTTTCGTGCACGAGTTTATCCGGGACTCTACCTACTTCTGCACCTATAAATACCCCTGCAGACGTAACACAGAGGGCGTACAGAATACAACAGAGAAAATACAGAGCTAAAGCTAAGGTTTCTTTTAGGCTAACTCGTAATTTAGGTTAGGTTTTTCTTTTTGTAATTTTTGTAACTGAGAGGAGAGGATGTTTTCATAGAGGAAGGAGATCTACTTGTACTGAGGGTGACAATCGGTGTAAGTTTTGCTCTTCTTCCATTGTTAAATAAATCGACTCGAGGTTCGTTTTGTTCTTTTATTATTTTAGTTCTTTTATTCTTGTGTTATTCTATTGTTTCTCTCTAATGTCTTGCAAATCATGAGACCCAATTGCTTCGAGACTGCTTAGCCGAAGAAGAGCCCTTGATGGCCTATGGAGATGAACAAGCCTTCTTTTGCTAGTCTTTTATTTTTGTAGTGTAGATCGCGAAGGTGGAAGATCCTATACGCCATACTTGCAAGCCTTCGAAGACAAAGTAAGTCGTCGCAAAAGGATCAAAGGTAAGTAGGACTGAAGAGGTAGGTACGTGTTTATAGTTTTTCTTTCTTGTATGTGTTTCTTCCTTTCTTCTATTTCTTTAGATTAGATGACAAACTCCACTTCTTTCTAATTTCTTTCACCTTCTCATTGTAAATACCATATACCATTGTAAATAATAAAAATAAATAAAAAGAGATAACTTATTGACAAAGCTTCCATCGCTAGTCCCTCCCTGAGGATCATGATCCGCATAGCCATTGCTACCGTGGATTAGAATTGAGCACCTTGCACATCTTTACTTTTAAATCTAAGCTTCATTATTTTGTGTGCAGGTAAAAACTCAATCAAAATTTTGGCGCCGTTGCCGGGAGGGACGGTAAGTTTATCTCTAAAAAAATTAATTATTAACTAATTCTTTTATTCTTTCTGTTTGCAGGTTTGGAGAACAGGAAACAGCAGAAGTGGACATATAGCAATTCTGTGCCTCTGCCCTCGAAGGCAGAGCATCAGAGCCTACTACAGTGCCGCGGATCCGCGGCAATAGCCGCGTTTCCGCGGCCTTAGTAGTTCATTACTAACAGATCTTTCTGCAGGTTGCTACAAATTGCAAGATTTATTTTCTGCTCTGTTAAAATTTGTTCTGTGATAAACCTGTATACTGCTAATTAATCAACAGTAAAATATTTGTTGAAAAAGATAAAAAATTGATTAGACGTTTGCATCCTAGGCACGTGTCTTTTCAATTCCTTTATTTTACTGTTGAAGAGTGCTAGAGCAAGGTACGTTCGTATTTCATGTAGAATAGGACTCATCTCTTGGTTGATTTCATGCTTTGAGTGAATCTTATTTACAAATTTTGTACACTTGTGATTGAACTTTTTCCTGCACACAAAATAAAAAATATTAGATCTGAGAACTAAAGGTGTGCAAGTGCTCAATTCGAATCCGCTGTAGCAAGGCTATGCGGGTCGTGATCCTCAGGGAAGGACTAGCGATGGAAGCGTTTGTAAGATTCTCTAAAATTTTTATTTATTTTATTAGTTATGATGGTATTTACAAGGAAGTGTGGTGAAAAGAATTTGAGAGAGATAGAGATAGAAATCTAAACTAAAGAAAGAAAGAAAGAAAGAAACACATACCTCTTCAGTCTGCTTACCTTTTGAACCGTTGCGATGATTTACCTTTTCTTGGAAGGCGTACAAGCATGGCGTATAGGATCGTCCGCCTTCTTAATCTACACTATGAAATAAAAGATAACTATGAAGACCTGTTCATCGCCATAGGCCATCAAGGGCTCTTCTTCGGCTAGGTAGTCTCGAAGCAGTTGGTTCTCATGGTGGGCAAGACATTAGAGAGAAAATAGAAGAAAGCAAATACTGAGATACACAAGATTAAACAAGAATAAAAAAACAAAAATAATAAAAGAACAAAAACAAATCTCGATTCGATTATTAAACAATGGTGGAAAAATAAAACTTACACCGACTGTTACCATCAGTACAAGTAGATCCCTTCCTCCATGAGAACATCATCTCCTCTCAGTTTTTACAAAAAGGAAAAAATAAAAATAAAAATTACAATGGAGGAAAGAAAATCTAAACTACAAGAAGAAAACCTAAATCCTAGATTGGTTTGGCCCTCTGGCTCTGGACGCTGTTCTCGGTTGCACTGCAGGGGTATTTATAGGTGCAGAAGGAGGTAGAGTCCCGGATAAGATCGTACACGAAAGCAGTTGGGCAGACTCATCAGGAATGCCGTGGAAACGCGGCTTGGGCCGCGTTTCTGCGGCTCTATGTCATCTGTTGGCCACGCGCTTTGGCACGTGGCTTCTCCTGGTCCGTCCATCTGGTCGTTTCCTTCTGGAAGCTGCATCCTGGCTCTTTATCTTGGGATTTCGGGATAACTTAGAAATCAAGTTACCTAGATCTCAAATATCCCAATATCTTTTTAAACGAAATTCCTTATCTTTGCACTCTCCTCTTTGGCTCTCATCCTGCAAGTGTTTAGGGTTGGATAGAAGTCTATCCTTCCCTCTTCTTTAATATTTGCAACTTTAGCCCTTGTGTATTTGCACTTTTGACATTGGTATTTGCGCTTTTGCACTTGGGCTTTAAATGTGGGCTTTTGGGCTCTTTTAGGCTTTAATTCTTTCTTTTTATTATTTCGAGGCCTACACACAATAAATCACAAAATATTAATAAATGTGCAGAATTATATGAATAAATATGAAAATATGATGGTAAATGTTATGATAAAAATGCACATTTCACTGCCAATCACACCCCCACACTTATCTTTTTGCTCGTCCTCGAGTAAAAACAAAGAAAAAGAAAGAAAAGAAAAATTAATCTAACCTAACTCACTTTCGTAGGAATCACGGTTGCACTTAGCACGTGCAACAAGTCGTTAAACCTCTAGGTTACCCTAGAGGACGAGTGTTGTCTCGTGAGGGTTTTCAGCGGATTACACCCACAAAATCCATAAAAAGGAAAATATTTGAATTATTTTGAAGAGACTAAGTAGTTTATAAGTTTTAGGATCCTCATTTTATTCATTCTTTAAACTTTAGTCTTTATACAGTAAATTATTTTCCATTTTAGGTAAGATTTAAAATTGAATTTCTAATATAGTCTTTTTTGTTACCAAAAATCATATCCATCCTTATGAATTTATACTAGGAATTCCTTAACTTGGACTCTCATGCCTCTTTATTATTTATTTATTTATATATATATATATATATTTTTTGATATGTATAACTCATCTAATTTTCTTTCGTGTAAGTATCAAGGCTTCTTGAGGCCCTCATACCTAACTAATTGACTATTAGATGTGTTAGTACATATATAAGTAATTTTTTCTTAATTTCCTTAGGCTTTCTAATCCACCCATGTAACGAACTTAAAGTCGATGACTCCCAAACCGGTTGGCTTTAGGGCACCAGGTGAGAAAACACCCCGCGGACTCAAATTCGAGTGAACTAGGCCCCAAAACTAAGGACTTTATTTTATTTACTCACCTTTAGGCATGAATACTTATGCTTCTTGAGGCACATGTATCCAGCTTAATTAGTGATTTTCTTTTTTTTTATATATATATGAGGCACAAAGGTCTTCGTCTTAAAATCCTAGATATGCATTAGGTATGCAAATTTCATTAAGGTAAAAATTAAGACTAACTACTTATTCAATTTCTCCTCCTATACCTAAAAATTCAACAATTTATTTATATTGACCAAGTTTTTAGAAATCCTAATCATGATTTTCCTAATCCTTAAAACTAACTTAGATTTCTTTCAAAAAAAAATAAGTCAAAATATTTCCTTTTTATAACATTTTTTTTAATTTTTTTTATTAGCAAATTTCGTTAGTGTCTACCTATGTTAGTATGTTAGTAAAGCCCACCCCCACACTTATCTCATGCATTGTCCTTAATGTATGAATGAATGCATATATGCATGAAATAGAATAAGGGAAGGCAGAAGTTACCTTAAGGTGGTGGTTCCGGAGGTGGTCTAATTGGGCCAAGCGTTGCTACCCAATCAAGATAATATAATAGTTGGTGGAACCCACCAGAAATTTCTCTTACATAACCCACTAAAATGTATGTATAATCATTTTTTAAAATTTCCACCCCATCAAATTTTCAAATTCCACAATTAGTTTCAGAGTCAATTGAGTCAACCTCCTTGTCCCAAAATGGAGTATGAAAGATGGAATTATTGACTTGGACATTATAGGTGCGGGAACGAATACCGACTCAGGAAAGAAGCTCAAATCAAGTAAGGGCTCAGGAGTCGGGCTAAGTTCAGGAAGTGGGTCCAAATCAATAAGTTTAAGCTCAAGTCCACAATCATCTTCCCACAATTGCATGTGACTCAATGTTGGTGATTCAAGTTCAGGAATGATAGGTGTGGGAATCAAAACTGACTCTAAAATATTACCTAATTCAGGTAACAGAACAGGAGTCAATAATGATTCTGGAATTTGAACTTGATCATAGATTTGAGAATCTAGGTCACATATCTCATTGGGTTCAATGTAATAAAAAGAACTTGCCAATTTATCCATAGGATTTTCAAAATTGTAAAATTGGTCAAGTTCAATATGGTGATCATCAAAAATGGGTGATTCAATTTCATGATCTATGGGTACGGGAATAAATGTTGGCTCAGAAAATTGGTCCAAATTGGGTAAGGACACCTGAGTCAACATAGATTCGAAAATGGAAACTGAATCGCAAAGTTGGGGATCGGGTTCACATTCATAATCTAATTCAATCTCATTGAAATTAAACTAGCCAATTTGTCCAAGGATTGGGATTGACCAAGTTCATATTGATGTGATGAAATTGAATTTTGATCAAGGTCTTCTAAACAGAATGATTCTTGGTTCCTATCAAGATGCTCAAGAATGTTTGAAAGTCTAGAAATTTGATCATTCATTGTATCTTGCAACCGATCCACTTTTTCTTCTAACCCATCGAATAGATCAATGGAGGACTGAAACCTTGGTGATGTGGGAAAAGACGTATATGAAGATAATGGTTGAACAGGTGGTTGACCATATGGCTCAGGGGTATTGAATCCCCATTGACTCTGTGAAAAGTAGTGATGATTATTCCAATCTTGTTCATAGTATTGGGGCTGGGCATGTAATGATTCGGATAAGACCAATCTGGCACACTGGGTTGGTTAGAGTTATGATATGCCGGGTTGGTAATATCCGAAAAAGAGGTTGGTGTGTAATATGGATCCTCATTAAAATTGAAAAATTATTGTTATAGGCCATATCACACAAAACAAACAAAAGAAAAAGAAAACAAACAAATAAACAAACAAAAAAGAAAAATTTCTAACCTAAGTTAGGGTAGACCTATGACCTAGACGACTCCTAACTGGTTAGACTGTCCACGGGAGGTAGGGTGCAGACTTTGACCATAAGTTAATCAGCCAGGTCAGGGCAAGAGTGGTGGGAGGTTTTCCGTCAAAGACGTTCTTTAATTAAATAACCACCAATCTTCGGGCTTTCGGCCCTCAATCCCTTTCCTAGACACTGATTTGGCAAGAGTCAAATTCCAACACTGTTCCCCCTTAGGATAATCTCCTAATTGAGTCCGAGAAGTCCCTAGGGCCAACGTCTAGTCAATTTTTAATTAGGGTTAGGGTTGTGAGTGCTTGGAATATGATTTTTGGGCAAGGAAGGGTGATGAAATCCCCACCTTATCTTGTTAATGGGTTATGCCCTTAGAATAAATTAGTGCAAGTGTACAAAATATGTAAATAAGAATCACTCAAAGCATCAACCAAGAGATGAGTCCTATTCTACAGGCAATGCGGACGTACCTTGCTCCAGCACTCTTCAACAGTAAAATAAAGGAATTGAAAAGACATGTGCCTAATATGCAAACGTCTAATCAATTTTTATCATTAACAACAAATATTTTACTGTTGAATTAATTAGCAGTAAGCAGGGTTATCACAGAACAAAGTTTAACAGAGCAGAAAATAGATATTACAATTTGCAGCAACCTGCAAAAAAATTGATCAGTAGTTCACTGCTACTGCCGCGGATCCGCGGCTATTGCCGCGTTTGCACGGCAAAGTAGCAGGCTCTGCTGCTCTGCCTTCGAGGGCAGAGGCACAGAGTTGCTATATGTCCACTTCTGCTGCTGTTTCCTGTTCTCCAAACCTGCAAACAGAAAGAATAAAAGAATAATTAGTTTTTTTAAGAGAAAAACTTACCGTCCCTCCCCGGCAACGGCGCTAATTTTTTGATTGAACTTTTTCCTGCACACAAAATATAAAATATTAGATCTGAGAATTAAAGGTGTGCAAGTGCTCAATTCGAATCCGCTGTAGCAAGGCTATGCGGGTCGTGATCCTCAGGGAGGGACTAGCGATGGAAGCGTTTGTAAGATTCTCTAAAATTTTTATTTATTTTATTAGTTATGATGGTATTTACAAGGAAGTGTGGTGAAAAGAATTTGAGAGAGATAGAGATAGAAATCTAAACTAAAGAAAGAAAGAAAGAAACACATACCTCTTCAGTCTGCTTACCTTTTGAACCGTTGCGATGATTTACCTTTTCTTGGAAGGCGTACAAGCATGGCATATAGGATCGTCCGCCTTCTTAATCTACACTATAAAATAAAAGATAACTATGAAGACCTGTTCATCGCCATAGGCCATCAAGGGCTCTTCTTCGGCTAGGTAGTCTCGAAGCAGTTGGTTCTCATGGTGGGCAAGACATTAGAGAGAAAATAGAAGAAAGCAAATACTGAGATACACAAGATTAAATAAGAACAAAAAAAACAAAAATAATAAAAGAACAAAAATAAATCTCGATTCGATTATTAAACAATGGTGGAAAAATAAAACTTACACCGACTGTCACCATCAGTACAAGTAGATCCCTTCCTCCATGAGAACATCATCTCTTCTCAGTTTTTACAAAAAGGAAAAAGAAATAAAAATTACAATGGAGGAAAGAAAATCTAAACTACAAGAAGAAAACCTAAACCCTAGATTGGTTTGGCCCTCTGGCTCTGGACGTTATTCTCGGTTGCACTGCAGGGGTATTTATAGGTGCAGAAGGAGGTAGAGTCCCGGATAAGATCGTACACGAAAGCAGTTAGGCAGACTCATCAGGAATGCCGCGGAAACGCGGCTTGGGCCGCGTTTCCGCGGCACTATGTCATCTGTTGGCCACGCGCTTTGGCGCGTGGCTTCTCCTGGTCCGTCCATCTGGTTGTTTCCTTCTGGAAGCTGCATCCTGGCTCTTTATCTTGGGATTTCGAGATAACTTAGAAATCAAGTTACCTAGATCTCAAATATCCCAATATCTTTTTAAACGAAATTCCTTATCATTGCACTCTCCTCTTTGGCTTTTATCCTCATCCTGCAAGTGTTTAGGGTTGGATAGAAGTCTATCCTTCCCTCTTCTTTAATATTTGCAACTTTAGCCCTTGTGTATTTGCACTTTTGACATTTGGTATTTGCGCTTTTGCACTTGGGCTTTAAATGTGGGCTTTTGGGCTCTTTTTAGGCCTTAATTCTTTCTTTTTATTATTTCGAGGCCTGCACACAATAAATCACAAAATATTAATAAATGTGCAGAATTATATGAATAAATATGAAAATGTGATGGTAAATGTTATGATAAAAATGCACTTTTCACTACCAATCAACTTGCACAAATTTATTCTAAGGGCATAACCCATTAACAAGATAAGGTGGGGATTTCATCACCCTTCCTTGGCCCAAAAATCAGATTCCAAGCACTCACTAACCCAAGCCTAATTAAAATTAAGTAGATGTTGGCCCTAGGGACATCTCGGACTCAATTAGGAGATTATCCTAAGGGGGAACAGTGCTGGAAGTTGACTCCTGCCAAATCAGTGTCTAGGAAGGGGATTGAGGGCCGAAAGCCCGAAGATTGGTGGTTATTTAATTAAGGAACGTCTTTGACGGAAAACCTCCCACCAATCTTGCCCTAACCTGGCTGATTAACTTGTGGTCAAAGTCTGCACCCTACCTCCCTGGACAGTCTAACCAGTTAGGAGTCGTCTAGGTCATAGGTCTACCCTAACTTAGGTTAGAATTTTTTCTTTTTTTTTGTTTATTTGTTTTCTTTTTCTTTGTTTGTGTTTGTGTGATATGGCATATAATAATAATTTTTCCAATTTTAATCCATATTACACACCTAACTCTTTTTCGGATATTACCAACCCGGCATATCATAACTTTGACCAACCTAGTGTGCCGGAATGGTCTTATCCGAATGAATATAACCCATAACCCCCATCTTATGACCATGATTTTCATACTTTCAACTCTTCACAAAGTTCATGGGGTTTCGTTTCCCCGAGTCCAATGTTCAACCAACTTGTCCCCCATATCCACCTTGTCCACAAGATTCCCAAGATTCATACTCAGATCCACCCATTCAGAATAGAAAACCATCTATCTTGGAAATGATGAGTATGCATGAGTCCAAGCAACAATTACCATCAATCTCTGACATGATGATGCGTGAGTCCACCGACTCACAACTTCATCACGATTACACTTCATCTTTTCAAGTCCAATCACAACATGATGCACCTATCAACTATGAAAGGATGCTTAAAGCCATGACTCAGGCTAGATTAGCTCGAGATCATGAAATAGATATGATGGTTCAATCCTTGCGTTCTCACAGTTCGGCCATTTCTGATAAGGTTAACCATTATGTTAGAGCCGACGAGCCAGTTGTTTTGGACAACAAGATTCTAATTCAGTACGATCATTTAAACTTGCTGAAACTCCAATTTTTGATAGTTTGGCAAGTTATTCCCTTCCTGAAATAGAACTTGAGCATGAATATGATCATGATCTCCCACTTGGTGATTCAATTCTACTTCCTAATTCAATAATGACTCCGGTATCTTCACCTGATTTTCCCGAGTCAACATTGGATCCTGTGCCAATTCATCATGAAATTGAATCACCCATTTTTGATGATCATATTGAACTTGACCAATTTTGCAATTTGAAAGTCCCATGGATAAATTGGCAAGTTCTCATTTTTATGATATTGAGCTCAATGAGATATGTGACCTAGATTCTTAAATCTGTGATCAAGTTCAAATTCCCGAATCATTATTGACTCCTGTTTTGTTACCCGACTTAGGTAATATTTTCGAGTCAGTTTTGATTCCCACTCATATCATTTCTGAACTTGAATCACCACCATTGAGTCACATTCCATTGTGGGAAGATGATTGTGGACTTGAGTTTAACTTATTGATTTGGACCCACTTCTTGAACCTAGCCCGACTCCTGAACCATTACTTGATCTAAGTTTTTTTCCTGAGTCGGTATTCGTTCCCATACTTCCCATGTCCAAGTCAATCATTCCATCTTTTCACACTCCATTTTGGACAAGGCGGTTGACACAATTGACTCTGAATATAATTATGAATTATGGAAATTTGATGGGGGTGAAATTGCTAAAAAATGATCATACATACATTTTAGTGGGTTATATAAGAAAAATTTCTGGTGGGTTCCTCCGAATTTCATAAAAAGTAGATTGGGCCGCATTTCGTGGACCAATTAGACCACCACCGGAACCACCACCTTGAGGTAACTTCTGCCTTCCCTTGTTCTTTTTCATGCATATATGCATTCATTCATACATTGAGGACAATGCATGAGATAAGTGTGGGGTAGGCTTTACTAACATACTAATATAGGTAGAAACTAACAAAAAAAAAATTTTGCTAATAAAAAAAATATTATAAAAAGGACAATATTTTGACTTATCTTTTGGAAGAAATCTAAGTTAGTTTTAAGAATTAGGAAAATCATGATTAGGATTTCTAAAACTTGGTCAAAATAAATAAATTGTTGAATTTTTAAGTATTGGAGGAGAAATTGAATAAGTAGTTAGTCTTAATTTTTACCTTAATGAAATGTGCATACCCAATGCATATCTAGGATTCTAAGACAAAGACCCTTGTGCCTCATATATAAAAAAAAAATTAAATTCACCAATTAAGCTGGATACATGTGCCTCAAGAAGCATAAGTATTCACGCCTAAAGGTGAGTTCTAAATAAAATAAAGTCCTTAGTTTTGTGGCCTAGTTCACTCGAATTTGAGTCCGCGGGGTGTTTTCTCACCTGGTGCCCTAAAGCCGACCAGTTTGGGAGCCACCGACTTTAAGTTCGCTACATGGGTGGATTAGAAAGCCTAAACTAAGAAAAATTACTTTTATATGTACTAACACATCTAATAGTCAATTAGTTAGGTATGAGGGCCTCAAGAAGCCTTGATACTTACACGAAAGAAAATTAGATGAGTTATACATATTAAAAAAAATAAAAAAAAAAATATATATATTCATAATAATAAAGAGGCATAAGAGTCCAAGTTAAGGAATTCCTAGTAAAAATTCATAAGGATGCATATGATTTTTGGTAACGAAAAAGACTATACACAACTTCAATTTTGATCCTTACCTAAATTGGATAACAATTTACTTTATAAAGACTAAGTCTAAGAATGAATAAAAATGATAATCCTAAAACTTATAGACTTTTTATGGATTTTGTGGGTGTAATCCGCTGAAAACCCTCACGAGACAACACTCGTCCTCTAGGGTAACCTAGAGATTTAACGGCTTGTTGCACGTGCTAAGTGATTCCTACGAAAGTGAGTTAGCTAGTTTAGTTTTTCTTTTTCTTTTTGATTTTTACTCGAGGACGAGCAAAAAGATAAGTGTGGGGGTGTGATTGGTAGTGAAAAGTGCATTTTTATCATTACATTTACCATCACATTTTCATATTTATTCGTATAATTCTGCACATTTACTAATATTTTATGATTTATTGTGTGCAGGCCTTGAGAAATAAAAATAAAGAAATAAAGCCTCAAAAGAAGCCCAAAAGCCCATGTTTAAAGCCCAATGTAAAAGTTGCAATTATCAATTGTCAAAATTGCAAATACCAAGGGCAAAAGTTGCAAATACAAAGAAAAGGGAAGGATAGACTTCTATTCAACCCTAAACACTTGCAGGATGAGGATAAAAGCCAAAGAAGAGAGTGCAAAGATAAGGAAATTCGTTTAAAAAGATATTGGGAGATTTGAGATCGAGGTAACTTGCTTCCCAAGTAATATCAAAATCCCAAGATAAAGAGTCAGGATCAAGCTTCCAGAAGCATACGCCCAGATGGACGGACGAGAGGAGGCCACGCGCCAAAGCGCGTGGCGCACTGACACACTTAGGCCGCGGAAACGCGGCCCAAGCCACGTTTCTGCGGCATTATGGCTAAGCCAGGGCACAGCTTTCGTGCACGAGTTTATCCGGGACTCTACCTACTTTTGCACCTATAAATACCCCTGCAGACGCAACACAGAGGGCGTACAGAATACAACAGAGAAAATACAGAGCTAAAGCTAGGGTTTCTTTTAGGCTAACTTGTAATTTAGGTTAGGTTTTTCTTTTTGTAATTTTGTAACTGAGAGGAGAGGATGTTTTCATGGAGGAAGGAGATCTACTTATACTGAGGGTGACAATCGGTGTAAGTTTTGCTCTTCTTCTATTGTTAAATAAATCGACTCGAGGTTCGTTTTGTTCTTTTATTATTTTAGTTCTTTTATTCTTGTGTTATTCTATTGTTTCTCTCTAATGTCTTGCAAACTATGAGACCCAATTGCTTCGAGACTGCTTAGCCGAATAAGAGCCCTTGATGGCCTATGGAGATGAACAAGCCTTCTTTTGCTAGTCTTTTATTTTTATAGTGTAGATCGCGAAGGTGGAAGATCCTATACGCCATACTTGGAAGCCTTCGAAGACAAAGTAAGTCGTCGCAAAAGGATCAAAGGTAAGCAGGACTGAAGAGGTAGGTACGTGTTTATAGTTTTTCTTTCTTGTATGTGTTTCTTCCTTTCTTCTATTTCTTTAGATTAGATGACAAACTCCACTTCTTTCTAATTTCTTTCACCTTCTCATTATAAAGAGATAACTTATTGACAAAGCTTCCATCGCTAGTCCCTCCCTGAGGATCACGACCCGCATAGCTATTGCTACCGCGGATTAGAATTGAGCACCTTACACATCTTTACTTTTAAATCTAAACTTCATTATTTTGTGTGCAGGTAAAAACTCAATCAATGACCATTGGAATCCTTGACTGGATTTCCCTTTGCGTCTACAGTTGCTTCCACCTGACAGAAGATTTTCGTTAGAGCCCGTAACCTACTCTGGATCCCAGCCACCATTGCTGGAAAGAGAGCAGTAGACTTCCCATGAGCAAGCAAAACAGTCGAGAACACCACATCGACGATGATCACCTCATGTAGCGTCAGCACCACACATCTCTTCAGTCACAGCATGAGAAAGCTCGCCAATAGAGCCTGGTCAGACATCCGGGCTTGGCTTGGTGGTGGAAGCACTCAAAAACTGTGTCTGGTTTGAAAGTATCCTCATTAGACTTTATGGTGTATGAGCTGGTGGATGCATTAATCCTTTCAATTATTTGTTCATCAGCGATGGGAGCTAGCCGGGTCATCGGGTCAGTTTTATTCACCCGAGGAACAGATAATTTGCCCAAGACATCTGCTTGACTCCCCCACTCCTCCATCCTGTCACTTGCCCACAAATGTGGAAGTGGCACAGCACCTCCCAATAAGTCTTGTAAACCAGAGGATCACTCTTCTTCAGCAGATGTAGCTCCTCTGTCGACGGGACGTATTTCTCATAAGGGGCATCTCCAATCACTAGCCCTGAGACTTTGTACATCTCATAGAGGGCAAGCCCCATTTCTCTGGTGGAAATCAAGAACGTGCAGGTCTCTGGATTATACCGCTCTAGGATAGCGTAAAAATGTTGGGTGCTCTGCGGAATGCCATACTAGACAGCCCTTATGGCCCCGTACAGTCCGGCTGTAACAAAAGGTCTTCAAATTTTGCCAGAGCAGACCTTACCATTCTACTCCACCTTGTTTTGTCGGTAGAGTGGATCTATTTGATGGCACGAAATTCTAAAGGAAAGTCACCCCTCACATTCAGGAATTGTCTGATAAAGGTGGCCGCAAGTTGTAGGGTCTCTCTGTTGGGTATTTAGCTCTGACCAAGTCAGGCTGCAACCCCAGCACATCCCTCCCATGACCGACAATGAAGACTTCACGGGCACCTATCTTGCCTAGGGTAACTCCAGAGATTGGCTTGACTAACTCCTAGTCCATTATCCGACACACGAACATATGCTACAGGTAGGTAAGGGATACATCCGCTCCATATTCGAGAGGAAGAACCTCATGTTGCCATCTGGCGAAGTCATTTGTAATCTCCATCATAAAGAGCAGCCTCATCCTCCTCGATCGAGTCACCAAAGAAGAAGTCGGGCTTCCTCAGTAGAGCACGGGAATCCGATTCGAACTGACCGTCAGAAATGATTTACCAGAGAGTCAGCATGCTGGCACTGCTGATCCGGCTCCATCGTTCCTTTGATTTACCAGTGGTCACAGGAGCAGTCCTCTGAGGAACGAAGATCATGTTCGGGTCAGCACCACCTGCATGTCCAAAGTGACACTTTTTGGACTGAGGGTTTGAGGATACCGCACTGTAAAAAGGATAACATAATAGTCAGCAAAATGAAAATTGTCAAAATGTTGAAGCTCAGATGCAAGGTTCACTTCAGAATCGTGTTTAATGACTGAGACGCAGAGCTCAGTGAGACCACGTCTAAACTCAGAAACGCGAGGCTCACATGAATTCCGCGTCTAAACTCCCCCACTTAGAAAATTTCTCTAAGTGTTGGGATCAAACGCAAGGCTCAATGAAGCCCACGTTCAACAAACAGATACAGACTCAAGCTGATGAACTTCATCAGACACGAAGGTCGTCAAACCCGCGTCTTGCCTACCAGTCCAAGAGCCGCATTTGAAAGTCAAACACGGTGTGAGCCTCGCATTGGCGGTTCAACTCAGAAGAAGTTAAGAGTTAAGATAACTCTTCAAGTTTTTTAATGGTAAAAACAGATTCGGATGGTCTTATTATCTGAAATGGGGGCCTCCTGCGTAGAGGAATCTCTCATTTGACCTCTGGAGCAACAACGCTCAAGAAAGAAGCCACAGGCTTGCTCTTTGGAGCCATTTTTAACGGTGAATTCTTTAGAAAAAATGGAGACAAAGAGGAAAAAGCTCGAAGCTTTTCTAAGTTCTTAAAACTCTGGACGCAGAGTTCAACGGAGAAGAAAAGAGTCTAATGATGACTCTTGAAAGACTGTTGTCTTCTTATAGACACAGTAATTGGCCAAGATACGCGGCTCGTATCTCGAGACCGATCGTCGCCAGACGCGTGGCAGCGCGCCTAGAACGCAGACCTCGCATTTTAAGAGAACAATGTCCCTCAAGCTCCGCCAGACACGTGGCAATGCACTCAGAAGGCAAGTCTCGCGTTTAATAGAGCCACATTTCTTCAGCAAAGAGAAGCTCACGTCTCCACCTCGAAGTCTGCGTCACTTCAACAAAGTGAGAGCTGCGTCTCCACTTCGAAAATCGCATCTCCTCAGTATTCTCTGGCTCGCATCTTGATAAAACAAGAGAGTTGTGCCTCTGTTTCCAGCGAGAACTGCGTCTCTGTTGGCCCAATGGCCTTCCACTCTAGTTTTGATGATGATCAACACTCATGTAGTTATGTTTACTAATATTCTTGTGTTTCTAAGTTTCAGATCATTAACAGGATATTAGTTGGTGATTAGCTTCAACAAGATGATTAGAAGCTATTCATAATGATTCCGGTGCCAAAGCTTAAAGATCATACCTTTGCACTTGGAGAATCACGGAGTTTGGACCGAGTCTACTTGAAGATGAAGATCGTCAAGAAGACTTAGGTATCTAGTTTAGAGTTTGTATTTTAGATCCATTTGTAAAGCTTAGTTTAGTTGATATGCTCAAGTGCACAAATCACCACGTTTTATGATTGAGTTTTGGTTTTTATGAATAGTTGATCAAAACAAGTTTACATGTTTTATATGTATAGTAGATGTATTCTAGTTATACATACATGGTTTAACTTGCTAAACAAACTTATTTTGATATCCCTATTCATGTTTTGGAAAAATCAAGTTTGATAAAAATACAAGTTTTGTTTTTGATAAAATTTGCAAGACACAAAAATAAATTGATATGTTGATATATTGTCTTGAAATTTTTATCACAGGTGTATGTTTTAATATAAAATGATAAAACAAATTTTGTGAATTTTTTAGAAGTGTTAAAAGATTTTTAGAAAATATTTTACACTGTTTTTCTGACCCTGCACTGTGCCTGCCAGGCCAGTTCGGTCGACCGGACCGGTCGACCGCACCAAGTGGCCGGTCGACCGGGTCGGTCGACCGATGTGCACAATCGTGCACGCTGGCGACACATGTAGTCGGTCGACCGGACCGGTCGACCGAGTTGAGAGCTCTGCTCTCGGGAATTTTCGGTCGACCGGACCGGTCGACCGCTGCTGCCCAACGGTCACATTTTTGACCGTTGGCGGTCGACGGGCCGGTCGACCGGCAGTTGGTCAGACTGCCACATCAGCCTAACGCTAGTTTTTCCTAGGGGCTATATATACCCCATTTCTCCATTGTTTTAGATACGATTTTTGGAGCTAAAAATTTCAGACTTTCTCTAGTGTTTAAAAGAGTTTTTAAAGGTTTTTAAGCCAAAAAGATTTCATCTTATTTGTTTTTGGGTTTTTGGAAAATCAAAGAAAAATAGGTTTTTGGGATTTTTTGCTTAGATCTTCAATTCTATCATATTGCAAGTATTTTCCCAAAGATTTTTCTTTGTTGCTTGTTTCCAAAAACACTTTGATTCCACACTTGAGCCATATCTTCTATCCTAAACTATTAGGATCTTGTTTTGTAGAAAAAGAGAAAAGAAAGTGTTTGAGGTTGTTGTTGTAAACTCTTGTGTTGTAACCCTCCTTTATTTATGAATCCCTCTTCGGTAGAGGTGATCGGAGTGGTATTGGTTTGGATCCCTCAAGTGTGAGGTGATTGGGATTGTGTTTGTAAGCCTCTTAGGTAGAGGTGTGGTTGTTGGTTGACACCTCTAGTGTGAGGTGTTGTGGTTTGTATTGAGAGAGGAGTTCGGTACTCCTTGGGTTGTAAGAAATCCTCTTCGGTAGAGGTTCCCTCGGTGGGAGTTGAGATAGTGGAAATCCTACACGGTGGTGTAGGCGGGGATGTAGAGCAAGGTGCTCGAACCTCGAAACAAATCTTTGTGTTAGCGTTTGATCCATTGTCTCTCTAACCCTTACTCTCTTTACTTTGTGCAAGCATCATTCATTCATTGCATACATATCTTATACATTGCTTGTGTTGCCTTGCATCTTTTATATTGCAATTCGTTCTTATATGCTTGGCTTGATTGTGTGTATTTCATATTGCTTGGATTGCTTGTGTGTGTGTGCCTAACTTATACTCATCCAACAAGAGCTTCACATAGCACCTCAACCCATTTCAAGGGGAATCAAGAGGAGTTAGTCCAGAGCCTCGCAAGGGGAATTCGGCTACACTTGTTGTATTGTATCAAGTTTGTGCAACATTTGCATTAGCTTCCGCATTTAGCGCACTTAGTTTGCATTTAGTTTATTAGATTAGCACTTACACCTATTCACCCCCCCTCTAGGTGTTTTTTCAATTGGTATCAGAGCTAGTGCTCCTGATACTTAGGCTTAACATCCTAGGAATGATCCATTTGCTTGCTAATCTCATTTGCATTTGTTTGTTTGCACATTCATATATAGTTTACCATGGACTTCATGACCCCTCCTAGCTTTGACCCTTCCAACATTGATGTCTGGAAGTATAGAATGTCCATGTACCTAAAGACCCTAGGTTTGCATGTCTTCCTTGCCGCCACCAAGAGATGTTATCTTGGTGATTGCAATCATATAGGGGCCAATGCACAAGCCCTAGAGGCTATTAGAAGTACTCTTCCTAAAGATTATCTCTTATGTGTTTCTAACTTTGATTCCGCCTTTGCAGTGTGAACAAATTGACAACCACCAACACCTCCAAGCTTCAATTGCAAATCCAAGAAGAGGAATCTAGTGGAGAATCCAACTCTCAATGCTTCATGGTCCAAGGGAATGACTCCCTTGAGGTACACTCGGAAACTCCATTAGATAGTGATGATGATGCTAGTTCTTCAAATGATCATATTGATCCCCATGTCTTAAATGAAGAACTTTCTATTGTTTGTGAAAAATTAATAGAAAAATATAAGATTTTGAAAAAGAAAAGTCTAGAAATTGAAAAAGAAAATAAGTGTTTGCATTCTAGACTTGATTGTGTTTTGCAAGAAAGGGTTGAGGTCTAATGAAAGGGATTCATTGAGATCTCAATTGGAACTTGCTTTAAAAGAAAATAAATTTTTAAAGTCTAAAAATGATTGTGAAATTCTTTTGAAGAAAAATGATAACTTGTCTTCAAAAGTTGATTTATTTTAAAAGAGAATGTTGATTTGAAAAATAAAATATTTCTATTACAAATGATTTAGATGTTTGTTTAAAGAAAAATGAATCTTTGAAAATTAAAATTGATTCACATGTTTGCCATGCTAGTGTAGCCTCTTCATCTAGACTACCTAATGCATGTACCTCTTCTTCTAAGATTAATGATGATATTTGTATGCTTAAGAAGAGAGTAGATTGTTTGGGCTCCACTATGAGCCAATGTGCCATGAACCACTCACGGTTGGAAACCTTGGTTCGAAAGAAACAAGTTCCAACTTCTATGCATGCACACTCTCCACGGCATACACATGCTCCTCACGGACACACCCATCACATATATGCTCATGTGTACACATGTACACATTGTGGACGTAAGGGCCACCTTACTAAATTTGTTATGATAGATTACATACTCCTAATTTAGCAAAGAATTTTGTTGGGTTAGAAATGAGACTAACCCCAATGGACCCAACAAGAAGATGTGGGTACCAAAGACCACCCCTCCTATTGTTTATAATGTAGGTGTGGGCTCTCACATGACGTGAGAGTGATGACACCTTGGAGTGGATGCGTTCCGGACTTAAAGGAAATCTATTGGATGCATCACTTTCAAGGGAAGAGATGGTGGAGAGGACCACCAAGTTTTGGAGACAAGGAGGTTGCCTTCTAGGTTTGGTAACAATTCCTAACTCCTTATAATTGTTTACATGCTTTCCATGTTTTAATGTTTATAGCATGTTTTTGATGTCTATGGATTAGTATGTTCATTCCATGTTTATTAGATCCTTGACATACATGTATAGTATTTGAGACACACATGCTTATTTGAATCATACTTAGTGTTCTCACTTTTGTTTAAGCTATAGTGTACATCATGAATCTAATACATGTGAATTTACATAGTAATCATGTTTTAGCTTTATCATGATGACTTTTATATTTGTTTTGATGCTTCATGTTTTGAATATATGTTTAAATGTTTGTTTTCATTAAGACTAGTTATATACTTGTACATAGAGTGGGCTACAAATAAATCTATATATGTTGAGCTTGATTGCTTATTTGAACCCATTAGATGTGCTAGTATAGTCTAGTTTTGATGATTCATACATTTCAAACTTGTATTCCATTTTTGAATCTGTTTTATGATTGTGTATTTCACTTCATGTATATGTTTGTATTGCCAAACTTTAAGATATACATGTATACCCCTTGAGTCATTTGCCTTTCATGCAAATCTATATTATGGACTCAAAGTGTGTTTAAGGGATATGTATGTATACTTCTTGTGTGACAAATCATACATATACCTTGAAATGAAAATTGCTTTGATGAAAATTTAGCCTTACATGTTTTCATGTTTATGTGTCAATATTAACTTCATGTATATGTCCATCTTATCCAAACTATTGACCATACATGAGTATCCTTTTTGAGCCACGTGCCTTAATGCATATATCTTGTGGACTCTTTATGTTTTGGATATGTATGTATACGTTAGTTTGTATTAGACATACATATGCCTTGAAGATTAGATAGTTTGATGATTTCGTGTTTTTTTAAGGAATAATTGAGCTTAATTGAACATGTTTTCATGATTATGATCTTCATATTGTATTTGTACACTCATATTTATTGCTTGCTCATGTTTTATTTTCATGAGTCTTATTTATGCCTAATTGAACTTGAGTGTTTGATATGATGTGGATTTCATGTTTAAAACAATTTTGTTTTATTCCTTGCTTGAAGGATTTCGTACTAGTTAATAAGTTTTTCCATTTTAACTAGTTCGTATTCTTCATTGGTAGTGATTTTCAAACTAAACCTAATTTTCAAATCTATCTTTGAAAACCCTACCTTCCAAGGGCGGTAGGATGGAGATCATGTTCATGTATGCCCTAAATTGAAAATCTTTAAAACTTGAATTATGTTGGGTGGTAGATAATATGATGTATACACTTGAACTTATTGTTATGTCAATTGGTATCATTGAACTCTTTCAATTGGTATCATTTTGATCTTCTTGTATACTCATATATGTTTTGTATGTATGTATGCTTTAAATTTCAAGTATATCAATTTCTATTGGTATCTATCTTTCATACATATATATGTTTGTGTTTATGCTAGTGCTTGAGTTTCAATTTTGTTTAAATTGATTACTTTCAAATTGTTATCAAGACTATGCATGTCTTTAGTTTGTATTTCATAAAGGGGGAGAAAATATGATTTTGTATTTCAATTGGTATTTGTACTCCCACACTTTATGATTAAAAAAAAAAATTGTTTATATGTTTTAAAATGAACAATTTTACAATTGGTATCAATGTTTCTATGTAAAATCTTTTCAATTGGTAAAATATTTTCAATTGATATTATCTTTTCATACATATATGTGATCTTTTGTGCTTGATTTACACACGTATATTATATACTATATGCTTGCTTATCAAGATTTTGGTTTTTTAAAAAAAAAATATTTGATATGAACTTGTGTTTTGTATTGCCTATATGCAAGGAGAGCTTAACATCTCTCTTACATATAGATTCATGTTGAGTGTATTGTGTATTGAGGAGCTTAACATCTCTTCTTTATATGGTACACGTGTGTAGGGGGAGCTTCACATCTCCTCTTATGCATTACATAATATGTGTTATGTGAATTAGGGCTTGTCATCCCTTCTTCATGTAATGCATATGTGTAGGGAAGCTAACTTAGCGTCTTCCTCTTCATGAATGTATATAACATATAACATATATTGATCCTTGTTTATTGGTATCAAGATGCTTCATTGACATATTTTTAATTGATATCATGTTTGTAGTCACCCCTTATTGATTTTGTTTTTTGTTTTAGACAAAAAGGGGAGAACATTGTTTGCATTGTTTTGATTGACAAAAAGGGGAAGAAAGATTTTTACCCCTCGTTTTATCTATGGTTTTGATTACCCCTTTGTTGATGATTGACAAAAAGGGGGAGAAAAATTTGAGTTTTGTTTTTATATATGCATGATTGTGTTTTTGCATATACCAAGTTCATGCATAGGGATAGATAATAAGATATGATGCATACTTTTGTTTAGTATCATGTGCTTTCATTGCATATCTATTATGTTTATTGTGATGCATGAGTTAAGGGGGAGCTTCTTTGAAGCTTAACTTTAATCCATGCATATATAACTCCATGAGTTTTGTCATCATCAAAAAGGGGGAGATTGTTGGCCCAATGGCCTTCCACTCTAGTTTTGATGATGATCAACACTCATGTAGTTATGTTTACTAATATTCTTGTGTTCTAAGTTTCAGATCATTAACAGGATATTAGTTGGTGATTAGCTTCAACAAGATGATTAGAAGCTATTCATAATGATTCCGGTGCCAAAGCTTAAAGATCATACCTTTGCACTTGGAGAATCACGGAGTTTGGACCGAGTCTACTTGAAGATGAAGATCGTCAAGAAGACTTAGGTATCTAGTTTAGAGTTTGTGTTTTAGATCCATTTGTAAAGCTTAGTTTAGTTGATATGCTCAAGTGCACAAACACACACGTTTTATGATTGAGTTTTGGTTTTATGAATAGTTGATCAAAACAAGTTTACATGTTTTATATGTATAGTAGATGTATTCTAGTTATACATACATGGTTTAACTTGCTAAACAAACTTATTTTGATATCCCTATTCATGTTTTGGAAAAATCAAGTTTGATAAAAATACAAGTTTTGTTTTGATAAAATTTGCAAGACACAAAAATAAATTGATATGTTGATATATTGTCTTGAAATTTTTTATCACAGGTGTATGTTTTAATATAAAATGATAAAACAAATTTTGTGAATTTTTTAGAAGTGTTAAAAGATTTTTAGAAAATATTTTACACTGTTTGTCTGACCCTGCACTGTGCCTGCCAGGCCAGTTCGGTCGACCAGACCGGTCGACCGCACCAAGTGGCCGGTCGACCGGGCGGGTCGACCGATGTGCACAATCGTGCACGCTGGCGACACATGTAGTCGGTCGACCGGACCGGTCGACCGAGTTGAGAGCTCTGCTCTCGGGAATTTTCGGTCGACCGGACCGGTCGACCGCTGCTGCCCAACGGTCACATTTTTGACCGTTGGCGGTCGACGGCCGGTCGACCGGCAGTTGGTCAGACTGCCACATCAGCCTAACGGCTAGTTTTTCCTAGGGGCTATATATACCCCATTTCTCCATTGTTTTAGATACGATTTTTGGAGCTAAAAATTTCAGACTTTCTCTAGTGTTTAAAAGAGTTTTTAAAAGGGTTTTAAGCCAAAAAGATTTCATCTTATTTGTTTTTGGTTTTTTGGAAAATCAAAGAAAAATAGGTTTTTGGGATTTTTTTGCTTAGATCTTCAATTCTATCATATTGCAAGTATTTTCCCAAAGATTTTTCTTTGTTGCTTGTTTCCAAAACACTTTGATTCCACACTTGAGCCATATCTTCTATCCTAAACTATTAGGATCTTGTTTTGTAGAAAAAGAGAAAAGAAAGTGTTTGAGGTTGTTGTTGTAAACCTCTTGTGTTGTAACCCTCCTTTTATTTGTGAATCCCTCTTCGGTAGAGGTGATCGGAGTGGTATTGGTTTGGATCCCTCAAGTGTGAGGTGATTGGGATTGTGTTTGTAAGCCTCTTAGGTAGAGGTGTGGTTGTTGGTTGACACCTCTAGTGTGAGGTGTTGTGGTTTGTATTGAGAGAGGAGTTCGGTACTCCTTGGGTTGTAAGAAATCCTCTTCGGTAGAGGTTCCCTCGGTGGGAGTTGAGATAATGGAAATCCTACACGGTGGTGTAGGCGGGGATGTAGAGCAAGGTGCTCGAACCTCGAAACAAATCTTTGTGTTAGCGTTTGATCCATTGTCTCTCTAACCCTTACTCTCTTTACTTTGTGCAAGCATCATTCACATTGCATACATATCTTATACATTGCTTGTGTTGCCTTGCATCTTTTATATTGCAATTCGTTCTTATATGCTTGGCTTGATTGTGTGTATTTCATATTGCTTGGATTGCTTGTGTGTGTGTGCCTAACTTATACTCATCCAACAAGAGCTTCACATAGCACCTCAACCCATTTCAAGGGGAATCAAGAGGAGTTAGTCCAGAGCCTCGCAAGGGGAATTCGGCTACACTTGTTGTATTGTATCAAGTTTGTGCAACATTTGCATTAGCTTCCGCATTTAGCGCACTTAGTTTGCATTAGTTTATTAGATTAGCACTACACCTATTCACCCCCCTCTAGGTGTTTTTTCAGTCTCTACTTTGAAGCAAGTTCGCATTTGTAACGCTTTGAGCCTCCTTTCTACGTCAAATAAGAGGTGAGTCTTCACTTTGAAGGAAACTCGCATCTTGACAAAACAGCAGGGTCGCGTTTCTTCAACAAAGAGAAGTCCGTAGCCCCCACCTCGAAGTCTGCGTCTCCACTTCAACAAAGTGAGAGCTGCGTCTCCACTTCGATGTTCTCATCTCCCCAATGAATCAGAGTTGTGGTTCTACTTCAGACGAGGTCTGCGCCTCCAAAGCCACACAATCGTCGCGTCTACAAGACATGTGCTTAGTCTTTACTTCTGTAATCAGTTTAAACAGTACACTAGTAAAAGCAGTTGGCGAATTTTTCTGATTTAATAGTACACCAATAACCAGCTCAGAGTACCGATGAGGTCTAAACTGCGTATCTGGACACTCACGACGATCATCTCCGGTGGCTTCAAAGAGTTTAACAGTGTACTCACGAAGACCAAAATCCAGACAAGATCGAACCCAAGGTATCTCAGAAGGTTGCCAGTTCAGTCTTGAGAGATTGCTACCAAAAAGAAAGTCCAAAGTGTTTTGAAACCTGATTGAAGTTTTGACCTGCACACAAAAATACAGAATTTCAGAACTTAAGAATAAGGAGTGCAAGCTCTCAATACTACCGCTCTAGTAAGTGGCTATGCGGGTCGTGATCCACAAGGAGGGACTAGCGATAGAAGCTTTTTTAGTAAGTTCTCTTTTAGGTTACAAAGAATGGTTAAAGTTCTTCTTTTAGTTCTTGTAAAGAAAAGAGAAAATGGAGTTGGAGTTACAGTTAAGTTAGGAAGAAAGTGATAGATTGAGAAGATGGAGAAAATAGAAATGAATATGTACAAAGAAATTGAAAAAGAGTGATAAAAGAAGTGGTAGATTGTGATGTTCTAAACTAAAGAAATAAAAGGAAAAAAACTAAAAATTACTTACCTCCTTTGGCCAAATACTTACCTGGAATCTGTGGCAATGATGTTATCTTGAAGTGGAGGCGATCGGCGCATAGCCCATAAGAGTTGATTCCCGTCTCTTCCATATTATATCATCAAGACGATGCAAGTATGAATTGATACAGAATGAGACTAAAAATCTATCGTCATGAGCTATCGATGGCACTCGCAAGGACAAGGCTCTTTCGATGCTACAAGACTCACTTGGGTAGAAATTGGTACCAAAAGAAGAGAAGTAGAAAAGAAGAAGAAGAACACAAAAACAAAGAAGTACAGAAAAATGTAACTATAGATTCAATTTTGTAACAATAAGAGAAAAGAAGAACAACTTACACCGGTGTCACTCTCAGCACAGCTTCACTCTCATTCTCCTATGAAACTCTGATCTCCTCTGAATTACATAAATGAAAACTGAAAATTACATAAAAAGAAAAATAAAACCTACACTAAAAAGAATAAAAAAGCTTAGAATCTATCTCTGCATGATCGTTCCCATTTGTCTTTGAGATTGCAGGTATTTATAGGAGAATACAGAGGGTAGAGGATTACGAAGATAGGAAAAGTTGGCTATTTCTGAATTTGAATCCTCCCCTTATCTCCAAACTTGATTTGATGTGGATATTCAGTTCTGATCTGCAGCTTATTGGCGTGTTGATTATTGAATATAACTTATCAAATGATAGAATTAGAAATAGTAATCAACTTAAAAGTTGCAGCCCTTTAAGTCTTCTTTCTGGATCATCTTGAATCATCAGATTTGAATTTCGGTAGCGAAAGTTATGATTCAAATACTAAAATGTATCCAGTTAGAATCTGAGTCAAAATTGCTTCATCTCATCCGTTGATCTTATCTTTATCCATTTATCCCTTGCATTGGACTCGATATTTGACGTTATCCTCAGTTGATCTTTAACTTTAACCACTTGATTCACTAAAAACTGTACCAACTGAAGTTGGGATCATCCTCCTCTAACAAATAGATCTAGTTTAAATCTGAATTAAACTGATATTTATTTGATTTTATCATCTTTCTCCCTATGATTATCTTCTGCAAAATAGATATTTAAAATAAGGAATTTAGCAGATTTATTACATGATAAATGTGAAAATGTATAAAGAATAATGCAAAAAATATGTGCAATTAAAACCCGTCCCAACCAGCCACGGAGTTTCAAAAACTTTGGAGGGGTTCTGTAGACTGTCTAAAATCACTGAGGATAAGTCGTCAGATGCAGAGCCCATACCTCAGACGCAAGGCTGATAAAAATTATTGACGCAATGTCAAAACGCGAGGCTCGAAACATGCGCCTCAACATCATTGCGAAGCCAAGACGCGGGGCACGCAGGGAGGCTCGAAGCTCGCATCTTAGCATCATTGCTAAGCCAAGACGCGGGGCTCAAAGCCTGCATCTCAGCAGAGCTCGACGTTCGCGTCTCAATACCACAGTAATGTCAAAATGCAAGGCTCGAGGCCGTGTCCAACATCATCTCAATGGCTAAACGCAGAGCTCAAGCCCGCATTTCAACTGCAAATGAGCCCTGCATCTAAATTATAACTTCCCCTATTACTGATTCAAGTACTGCCCACATAATAAGGAGAGTTAACTCCTATCATGGAGGATTTTTAGGGGACAGATTTACCCCTGAAACCCACATAAATAGCTCAGTTTGCTATTGAAGAGGGGTGAAAAATTCTTCAGCTGAGAAAGATTTATAAAGAGTTCAACTCTTCTACCAACTTGTTGAGTTCAAATTATTACCTAAGTCTCTTTGAGATTTCATTAGATAGGAGCTGTGCTACTCCATCTGTGATTCAAGAAGAAGAGTTTCAGAAGTGCTTGACGTTCACCCGGTCACTGAAAAATAAGAATCACTTTCCACCGCTACGCAAAGTACCCTACCTTAAATAAAGAGAAAATCTGAGCTTGAGCGTCTTCTCTCTCTTGTAGTTGAAATTTTAAGTTGTTTTAATTTTTCATTGGTTCAAGGAAAATTTGCAATATACACTTGCAAAATCTCTCCCCGCACAATGGCTTACTAATCATCTACCACCTAACTTACTAATCTGTTCTAGATTAAACTTTACTTTGAATCATAAAAATTATACCTTAGAGTTGCATTAATTCAAGTAAGATACATAAGATGGAGAAACCTATTTGAAATAATCACTAATCAAGGCCTAACATTAAACTATCAAAATTTTTCAAGCATAGAATAAGAAGAATAACCAATATTAAATTATTAAGGCTATCTAAGTATAGATTAAGAAAAATCATTGAGAAGTATTAGCATATAATAGATTTAACCGTCGTCATGTGCCTTCAAGAGTATTAGCTATTTTAGGGTTTAAGCATGCATATGATCCAATCGGCTTATTCTAATATAGAACTAGAAGTAGTGATGAGTAGAGATTAATAAGGCATGAAGAAGATTAGATATTCATGAGAGAATATAAAGAAAGCATGATAAAAGAGAAAGCAAGTAAAGAAAGCAAGTAAATAAAAATAAATTGGAAAAAAACTTGTTATTGATGCTGTCATCTTCAGCTACAA
The DNA here is from genome assembly GCA_038442645.1 of Agave tequilana. Taxonomy (NCBI): domain Eukaryota; kingdom Viridiplantae; phylum Streptophyta; class Magnoliopsida; order Asparagales; family Asparagaceae; genus Agave; species Agave tequilana. The sequence continues at coordinate 48,923 of JAVJIF010027804.1, forward strand.
GAGCCTTCTTCTTCTTTACAAAGTTTGAAGTAGAACTAAATCATAAAAATTACAAAAAAAAAACTAGAAGAGAAGCTAAAGAAAAAAAAATCCTAAGTTATGATCTCTGATGTGAAAATACTTTTTTATGAGAGATTTCAGCTCTTTAAATAGGCCTCAGAGCCAATCATAATAAGATACAAATTAGGAAGCTTAACTCAATTCTAATTCAATATGAGAATTCAATTCTGAATAATCTATAATAAGTTAGTGTGTTGATTGCTGAATATGACTTATCAGATGGTTGAATTGATCAGAGTGGTGAACATAAGAATTGTAGCCCTTCAATTCTCTTTCTATAGCATCTTGAATTATCAGATTTATGTAGCGAAAATTATGATCCGAATACTAAGAGGTGTCCAATCTGAATCCGAATCTGAATTTATTTTGAACTTTATTTAATTTGAATTATCCTCCTTATCTCAATTAGAATTAGCTTATCACATCCATCTTCTAAAAATATATTTTCTGATTTTGATTTGAATTTTGAAGATAATGATATATCTTTTCCTCCTCTTGATTTCAAATTGAGTTAAATTGAAACCCATTTAGATAGCATTAAAGATAAAATAAAATCTTCTCGTATCCTTATCTTCTCAATTAAGTAACTACACACCATAATAAAAAAGAGGGTTAAATAGTAATGTTAAATAAAGAATAATTAAGGATAAATGTACAAATGTGATGATAATAATGTAAAATTGAGATGCAATTACGTCGTCGGATAGACGTCCTCGTGGCTGGATCTTGTCGGATTCAGCTAACTCATCATTGGATGTGAACATACCAAGCAAAGGTAGCTGAAAAGGGCACAACTATCCTCCTCCCTCCTCCTAATCAGGCGTCCTCTACGCTGAATCTAAGCAGATCCGGCCTCCACGACGCCAAAGAGACCTCGAGGTTGGATCAAGTCAGATCTAGCCTCCCCTACAGAAAAATGAAAAAGAGAAGAGAAAGAAAAGAAGAAAAGAAACCTATCTATGTTTGGATCTTGAGGGGAGAAAGGCTAGAGGGAGGGGAGGCCGGCGGCGACCTCCTTCTCCCCCGGAGAGATTAATTGGACAGTTCTTTGAGAGAGAAATCTGTTAGAACCGAGAAGGCTTGTTTAGTGAGAAACTTAGCATCTCTTGCAAGGTCGCGTAGGGGCCTGGATGTAACGCGGAAGCGTCATCATGACGTCTGAAAGTACAGTGACCTATTGTTGGAGGTTTTTTTTTTTTTTTGGGGACCAATTTTGTGTATTTTCATCTTTATTCCCTCTATTTTTGAGATTATTTTGTTAAGTTCTTATTAATGAAACGCCGGAGGCTCTCTTGGCCTGACAGTCTTTTTCTCAAAAAAAAAATTAGAGGGCAGTTTTATTTTGGATATTGAAAAACAAAGCTAATCATTGTTTACACTCTGCTTCCTCAAGATTAATGATTATACAGTTTTCATTCGCGACTAGTTGACGGAAGGCACATTTGCAAAATATTAAAAAATAAGGTTATGTCGGGTAGCATATACAAAGGCAAAGAGGTAAGTGTAATTGACGAAAGTCCTCTATTTAAAATTCCCCTGTAGGACTCATAGATTAGACCAATAATTGGTAAATCTTTTACAATTGTAAATGAGTTACATGTATGTAAATTTTACGGTGTTGGTTGGTAATATAAAATTGTAAAGTGAGAAAGTGTATTGTACTTTACGGTGTTGGTTGTCGGAATGTATAAGTCGTAAGTGAAAAAGTTGACCACAAAATTAACTATTTGGTGATTTAAAAGTTTTAATACTGCAAATAAATATAAAAAAGTTAAATATTAAAATTTTTTAATATTATAATAAAAATATTACAAATTTGTATGACCACAAAATTAACTGTAACTGGGCTGTAAGTGAGTGGTAACTGGGTTGTAAGTGAGTGTTAGT
>JAVJIF010027805.1:0-67530 GCA_038442645.1 Agave tequilana
GGTCGACCGACCTGGCCTGTCAGCCACAGTCTGGGTCAGAAAACTGGGTCAAAAATATTTTCCAAAAATCTTTTATCTCTTCTAAAAAATCCCAAAAATAGTTTTATCATTTGCATTGATATATAAAACTTGTGATAAACATTTTAACTCAAATATCAAGCATATGAAACTATTTTTGTGTTATATCATTTTTGTCAAAAACCAAAAACTGTATTTTCTAAAACTTGGATTTTTGAATAGAAAATACGTTTTGTCCAAACTCATCCAAATACAAAAACATGATATTTAAACACTTGTAGCATGTTGCATATGGATGGAAATCCAATATACAAGAAACATATACATATCCATGTTTTTGACTTTAATTCCAAATATGTTTTGTTAAAAATACCAAAACATAAAACACATGAATAAGTAAGTCAAAACTAAGTTTGTTTAGGAAGTTAAGCATGCATGTATATAGAATGAATCTACAATACATAAAACCATTTAAACTTGTTTTGAATCTATCTATTCATGCAAAACAAGATCGGTTAAACCGAAAACGGGAAAACCGAAAACTAATATTCAAAACATGAAACGTGTGTGTTGTGAACTTGAGCATATCATACTATTCTAATCTTTACAATTTGGATCTAAACACAAACACTAAACTATGGTACCGAAGTCTTCTTGTAGAGCGCCGTCTCTAAGCCGACTCGATTCAAAACTCCTTGATCCACCGAGCAAGTGCTATATATGATCTTTGACGCTCGGGCTCTTGAATCAACATGTGAAAACTTCCAAATCATCTTGTTGAAGCTAATCACCTACTAATAACTTGATTAATGATCTGAAACTAAAATCACAAGATTATTAGTACACATAACTACATGAGTTAATCATCATCAAAACTAGAGTGGAAGGCCTCTGGGCCAACATCCTCAAAAAAAAATTTATTCTAAAATGGGCCAAGCATTTCTCCAAGGGGTTCATAGGAAGACTCTCAAAGGTGTAATTGACCGACACATCAATCATGTTGACCTCCTCATGATCATTCATTACATGTGGTGGGAACTAGTATGAAAAATGTTTAGCTCAACTGTCATATTCCCAAATGATAAGGTCATGACTCTATTCCTACATCTTATGACAACATCAGCAGTAGTAAGGAATAGTCTCCCTAAAATCACAGGGGAGTGATTGCTTGGATCTCTAACTGGTTCAGTATCTACAACCATAAAGTCAGCAAGAAAATAGAATTCATCGACCTTCAAAATAACATCCTCAACAATTCGCCTGGGGTCCTTAACTGACCTACCTGCTAGAAGCAATGTAAGGTTAGTAGGTTGTAACTTCCCTAAACCTAATTGTTTGTACACAGAATAGGGAAAAAGATTTACACTTGCTCCTGAATCAAGTAGACACCGATCCATAACCTAATTTTCTATCCTAACAGAAATAGTTGGACTCCTCGGATACTCATATTTGGGTGCAATGAGTTGCTACATGAGACATGGTGCTTGTATAGTAAATGCAGCTTCACGAGGCACAAAACTTTTCCTCTTGATCATGATTAGGTCCTTTATAAATTTGGCATATGAAGGTATCTGACTAATGGCATCCAAGGAGGGAATGTTGATTTGGACGTATTTAAAAACTTTCAAATTTTCTCACAATGATCTTCCTTCCTAGTTGGTTGAAGACATTGAGGAAATGGGGCTTTAGGCACAAAAGATTTCTCTTGATTGTCAACAATACTTGATCATCTATCTTTGTTAACTCCTTTGGTTCCTCTTTTTTTTTTCTTTTATAATATTAGGATTGTTTGGTGGATCTTGGACTTGGTTGTCCACTCTCTTGCCCGATCGTAAAGTGTGGATGGCTTGGACTTCACGGATCGAATCAGAACCAATTTTAAACAGGCCTATAGGAGTATTTTAAGGAGCAGGTTGTCCTCTAGGGTTGGGTACAGTTTGAGTAGGGAAATGTCCTTCTCTCTCTCCCTAATAGTTGCAGCTAACTATTCGATCTGAATCTCGAGCCTGGCTATCGTCTGATCCTGATTGTGGTACATTTGGTTTTGAGTTTGATTAGTTATGAGTAGGTTCTGCATGAATTGTTGGAGAATGTCACCTAAAGATGATTTTCTTTGATTGAAGGGACATATGGAGGGACAGATGGTGTTGTATTGAATTGATTTCCCATGTGAAATTGATTATTAGAAGATGGTCCTTGAAATGATGATGATCCACCATATCCTTGTCCTTAAGGAGACTTCCATGAAAGGTTGGGATGATTTCGCCATCCCAGATTATATGTTTCACTAAATGGGTTGTTGTTGGGATTGCGCTCGCGAAAAGTATTGAGTACATTTGCTTACACCGCTTTGATATTGACAACCCGGGGCCTTGTTCAACCAATGGTTTTCACTGTCACAAAGGACACAAATAGGAGACACCACTGGCTTGGATGGTTCGAGAACCGAAAATTGTGCTTCCTTACTTAATCTAATGCTTCAAGTCTTCGTACTACTGATGTCAATTTGATATCACTCTTAAAATTGGTGTTAACTTTATGTATACCACCCCTTTTAGTGGCAGTTGTGGTGGTGAGTTGATTATTATCAACACTGACAGACTCTTATTCTAGAGTGTTTCTGCTACCTCTTCAAAGAATTGTCATGCATCATCGCCATTTTGCTCGTGAATATTCCATTGCAAAGGGACTCAGTCATGGTCTTATTCAAGTAGTCTAACCCTTCATAAAGAATTTGGAACAAACGGATCTTTTCGAATCCGTGATGGGGACACTCAAGTAAAAGATCCTTGAATCTTTCAAAATATGTGTAGAACGTGTCCCCATGTAGTTGATGGAAGGTGTTGAGGGCTTGACATATGGTAGGAGCTTTCTGCTTGGAAGAACTTCGTATAGAAGGCTTTGACTAATCCTACACAAGTACAAATTGAATCCGCTTGGAGAGAAAGAAGCCAAGATTTGGCTCTTTCTTTTAGAGAAAAGGGGAATAACCTAAGTTTTAGGGATTACTCTATCATTTGATGATACTTCGTGGTTCCAAAAATATCCTCAAATTCCATAACGTGTTGCTATTGAAAATACACCTAGAAGGTGGGTGAATAGGTGTACTATCTAATCTAATGATGAATGATGTGGAATTAAAAATTATTTATGCAAATGAAAACTACTAAGCTAACATACAAAATATAACACAAGAGTGTAGCCGAATTCTCGGTGAAAGGCTCTGGACTAACTCCTCAAGATTCCTCTAAATTAAAAGTTGAGGTTCCACTATGGCTGTTTTAGTTGAATGCAAGTATGAGCAAACAATCCCAAGAATATATCAATTAGGCACAAGATATATCAAGCGTATAAAGAGATAAGCAATATAAGCATGCAAGATATATAAACACAAATGAGAGAGATAGAGAGCAATCGCAAACACGGGAGAATTGTTTCAAGGTTCGAGCACCCTTACTCTACGTCCCCGCCTTCAACATTATGAAGGATTTTCACTAGAAACGATCCTACAAGATCACTCGGTGCTGTAACACCTACAACGAGTTCACACTAGAACTCTTGGACTCACTAGTCCCTCTCTTATTCTCCAAGAACAACACACGCAAGCACACTACCTTGCTGATGCCGTACCTCTACACCGAGCTCCACAAGAACTCGTCACAACACGAACCCGCAAGTTCGCCTCCTTAAATACAAGATGAACACTTGGTGTTCTCTACACTTTTGATCACCTAAAAACATTCTCACAACAAAGCTGCTATAGGATAGATATGGCAATGGAAAGCTCAAGTATGTATGAGAAAAACAAGATAGAGTAGTGGAGTAAAACTTAAGAAATCTCTTTTGAAAAACACTCTTGAAAACTCTCCTTTTGATATAGAAGTATTAGCTCTAAAATAAGTAGAGAAAACCTCTAAGAGAGATGTGAAAAACTGACTTTGAAACTCTCTAAAAATCTTGTATAAAATAGCCCAAATAGCCCCCTTTTATACACTTCAAAAAACTAGCCGTTGGGGCCAAACTACAGGTCAAAATGACCGGCCGGTCGACCGGTCGACGGTCATATTTCTGACCGCTGGGGCCTGCTGGTCGACCGCCCAATCGACCGGGGCCAGATCCAGAAAGCAAAGCTCTCTGGACGGTCGACCGCCCAGTCGACTAGCCCTCAAGCCAAATGGCTGTGCACGTTCTGTGCACATCGGTCGACCGCTCGGTCAACCGACTTCTGTCTCGGTCGACGGCAGAAGGCCAGGTCTGACATTTTGGGGATTAAAATTTAGTTTTTAAACCTCTTATAAAATCCTATAAAATCACAAAAAAATTACAAAAATAAGTTCATTGAAATACTTTGACGTACAAATATGTGTGAAAAAAATCAACACATATTGCAAACTTTTTGAACCATTTTAGTAATATAGAAATTTTACCTTACACAAAATCTGTATTTTTCAAAATCAATCTTTTTTATTTTGGTATTCTTTCCTCTTTTTATTCCTGTTTCTATACTTTTCTTGATTCATGAATATACGATTCAATCTTTATTCCAGTTCCTTTTATATGATATCATGCATGGATGCTTATATATGATATTACAGTGATCGTTGACTTATTATGGTTTATATTATAGCTTGTTCAGGTTACTTTAGGCTTAACGAGTATACATGGGGTATTTTTCTCGCGTATATATGTCGCTGACTCTCATCGTGACTCTGTTTTCATGTATTTTGGGAAGCAGGGCATGACACACCCTCCCTTCTTGGAAGGCACAGTAGTCGCTAGATCCAGGCCCTCTTAGGTTAGGTAGGAAGGGTCTGGTCGAACGCCTGGCCAAGGCTATTCTTTGATGGTGTTGAAGATCTGATCAATTGGTACCCAGAACGGGATGAAGTCGAGCTCCACCGGCAGCGCGCCTTGATGGTCTGCGGACGGCAGAGGAGTTGTGGCTCGGATTCTTCCTTAGGGAAAATTGTGGCTTCAGCTTCTCGACCTCGGGGCCTTATCTTGAGGGACGGCTGGACATAGTCTGAGTCGCCTCTTCTATTTAGATATATTTCTGAGCCCGAACGAGGATATTCCTTATCTAGGTGACTGATCGGGGGAAAACCGTGCACGAAAAGTGTATGTTTGAAATCAATAGTTGAAAATGCGTGCTTTGGCTTCTTTGATACTTCTGTTATAGCATAGAGGCTAAACAGGTCGAATCCACAGGGACGGGAAGCGATAGAAGCTTTACCGAAATGTTCATGTGTGTGTTAAATTTTCTTCAATGTTTTGAAGAATTAAAAGAAAGAAAATAAAGAATGAAAAGAGAAGAGTACGATGAAACACGAAAAGTGGGAAATATAGAAGAAATAGTTTTTGTGATTTTGTTTATATATCTAAAATAAAGTAAAAAGATAAAGAAAACCATGACTACTAACTACTAATGGCTTCACTAACCATGCTAACCTCTTAGTGATAGTTACCTCACATGTATCATTGGCCATCACTAGTCCTTGGTTCAAGAGTGTTTCAAAGCATGACCCATATGTTGAATGATCACATCCAAACTCAACAAAACAAGTACAAGCAACACTTATATCATTAAAACTAAACAAGAGCAAACATAGAATAAAGTAATGTTAGCTTGTTAGAGAGTTAGCTGTTAGAGTGTTAGAATCCATCATCATGAGTCATCAATGACTCTTGCAAGAGCAAGGCCAAGTAGAGGCTATTAGATTTATGTAGATTATCAAGTAAGAAGTTAGTGGTTAGTAGTTAGTTTCCATGAGAAGAAAATTAGTTAAACATGTAAAGGTAGTTAGAGAGAAGAAAACAAAGAGAGGTAAAGAGATAACCTTTCATTGATTGTCACCTTCAATTGCAAGCACTCTTGCTTTCCAACAGTGTACCACTCTCTCTCCTATTACAAGATCTACAAAAAATGAAAAATACAAAGGAGGAAGAAGAAGAACAACTAACCTAAACTACCATAAACTACAACATGGAGAAAAAACTACCATAACTCTCTGGATATCTCCTTCTCAAGAACCCCAAGGGGGTATTAATAGGCACCAGGAGAAAGGGGGTCGGGGGGACAAACCCTGGCCCAAAGCACTGGCGCGGCCGCGCCAGTACGGCCGCGGAATCGCGGTTGTACCAGAGCGGCGCGTGCAGCGTCGCTTGCTGTGTGCTGTCGCTTCGGTCCCCTGTCAGTTGTACCTTCTAGATTTCGGATTTGAGTATCCAGAATTGATAGAATCACCCTCTAAATGAAATCACCTAGAGGGGGGATGAATAGGTGATGGCTATACTTAGTGGCAAATAATGCGGATTTAAAAACTAATTAATAATAAACAACAACAATATTAAAACTTGCAAGGGAGTAGACAAATAATAGCAAGTAAAGAAGAGAGTAGAGTTTAGAGATAAGTGGACAATCGCAAACACGAGAATATGTTTCGAGATTCGAGCCACTGCTCTACGTCCCCGCCTTCAACATGATGAAGGATTTCCACTATGCTTGATCTCATCGGATCGTCAATACAAGTTCTCACTAGAACTCTTCGGACACACTTGTTCTCTCTCACGGTGCCGCAACACTGACTTAGAGCTCACTAGCTCTCTTGAGGCTGCAACCTCTACAACTTCTCAATTTGAGAAAATGGTGATCAATACTTGACCACAAACTAAGCTCACATGCACAATCCTATAACCAAGATGAGGAGATGAAACTTTAGGGATTGTGTAGTGCTAAAAATCAAGTAGAGAAGTGGAGAAAGCTTCAAGCTAAAATATTCAAGGATTGGAAATATATGGCTCAATGAAAATCTTTCGCTAAATAGCTAAACTTTGAAAAACTTTGATCTTAAACATGTAAATCTTATATGTTGAGTTGTATAACACTCCCACTATTTATAGGAGATGAAAACTGGGTTAGAAAAGCCAATAGATTCGTTGGAGAAGCCCCAACAAAAGACAAAACAAAATATAGCCTTTGGCAGCCTGTCAGCAAATATTGTCTACTGTCGGTCGACCGGGCCGGTCGACCGCCAACGGTCGGATTTCCGACCATTGGGAAAGCGGTCGACCGATCTTCCCAAACAGAGAGTGACCACTCTCTGTCGGTCGACCGTACCGGTCGACCAGAACAAACAGAGAGCTCTGCTCTTTCTGCCGGTCGACTGGGACGATCGACCGATGTGCACACATGCACATTGGTGCATGTCGGTCGACCGCCCGGTCGACCGACAGAGCAGTTCTGCTCTGCCAGCGGTCGACCGTGCGGTCGACCGGACAAGGCCAAAAATACAGTTTTGAAAAACTTTTGAAGTGTTTATTTTTTCCGATAAATTTTCTTTAGACGGGTAGATACAAAATAAAGTTCTAGGGCTTGGAAAGACCAGAGTGTGATCATAGATCAACACCAATACAATTTGAACTATATTTTGATAAAAATTCTTTTTTCTAAACTAAGAACCGTTTTTCAAAAACTTGTTTTTTTTTTCAAAAATCGATTTTTCCAAACTTCATTTTTCTGAAATTTGATAAGAAATTTTGTAATAAAATTTGTTTGAAAGCATGAAGCAATATCAAATGTGTGTGTGGCAATCCCAAGGTTATCAACCTCTATCATCTCGGTTTTGACAAATAGATTATAAATCCTAACCAAAAATGAAAAATACAAAGATATAAATCTTGTATTAGTCTTCTCAATCTTTGTTTGATCCTAGAGCTCTTCTAATGTGCTAGGCTTTGGGATCTAAATCCTCGCGGCTTTCAAATGTGAGTCTTGTGTAGGAGCCGTCAATCAACCTATATTTTTACCAATCTTGTTAATATCAACTACATATGGTTTGTAATCATCAAAACTTAGAGCTAATGGCCTTTGGGCCAAGAATCTCCCCCTTTTGACGATGACAAAACATATGCAGTTATTATAAATATTTTGGGTGGAGACTTCAAGTGAAGCTCCCCCTTAACATATGCATATATAAAACTATGATATAAAGATCTAAATGCATAACAAAGGCATATATATGACATGACAATAAACACATATGTCAACCATCCATGCATACCAAAGATACAGAAATATAAATATGTATGCATATATGGTTACCTCCATCCATCCATAAATACCTCTAGCCTCCAAAGTGAGTGGTAGAAGGTTGGAACAAAAATAGAACAAGAAGCAATAGACAACCAACCATATATACCACATGGAGATAGCAAAGATAACTGTCATATCATAATAAAAAGGTGTCCATACAAGATAGGAGGTTCATGCCAACCTCAAAACCAGAAACATAACACATGTCCACAAACAAATGTCCACAAACACATGTCCAATTAAAAAGCAAACTAATATCCAAATATATGCATAGAAAAATAACCCAGAAATAACACAGAAATATCTCCCAGAAATCTAACTCCTAGAAATCTCTCCCCCTTTTTTGACATCATCAAAAGGGGGTCAACGCCTCCCAAAATCAGGGTCCTCCGGAGAAGTAGGTGGCGGAGGTGGAGCAGAAGGAGGAGCCTAGGCGGCGAACGGAGGGCCGAAAGGAGGAAGTGGCTGAGCACGATCATGAGGAAGATAAGCCGGCCAATCAAACCTGTGATAGATGCCGCCGAAACAGGTATGCATATAGCGAATGGAGTCACAGATATGGTTGAGGTCATTGTCCAACGCTGCTCCAGCCGCTAATAGTTTGTGGTCATCTCAGCAGAAATCTGCTGGCGGTGCTCGGTCATCTCAGCTGAAATCTGCTGATGGTGCTCGGTCATCTCAGCTGAAATCTACTGGTGGTGCTCCTGAAGCTGAGTGGATAAGGCTAGATAGGGGTCGAAAGGAGCAGAAGAGCAGAGGAGGATCCAGGAACAGCAGAAAAGATAGGCTGCGGCTGAGGAGCAGGAGGAGGCTCCCTAAGACGCATCCTCTTGAGGAGAGTGTTATTGATGTCTACTGATGGTTCAATTGACCTTTCAGAGGAAAGATCAAAATTTAACTGCTTCAAAAGACGGGTGAGGAGCATCCCAAAGGGCAAGTGCCGGTTTGGGACAAGAAGATGATCAGAAGACATGTAGTTGATGATGAGTTTAGGGATGTTGATTCTAATACCTTTCAGAAGGCAATAGATGACAAGAAGAGCAGAACCCCTAGCGTGACTAGACTCTCCTGATTTTGGCAAGAGGTTATAGAACACGATCTTAGCCAGGACCTGGGCGGTGAGAGTATAGTACTTCACCTCCTCGTTCCTAACTAAGCCAGGGTTGTCATCATCATGAAGCAGGGTAGATGCGGTGTGGGCAGACTCACCGTCAGGATAATCAAAGTCATGCAGATCGACGTTATAAATGTCTACCCCCTCACATGAGAGGTGTAGGTGACGTGCAAATTGTTGAAGAAAGATGTCTATATCTCTGCCCATGACTCTAGACTTAAGGTAATTTTGTTCAAATGAGATATTAGAATAAAATTATTGCACCAATGTAGGATAAACTAGTTCCTTAATGGTGACAAAATTTTCTAAGGAGCTGGATCCTAGAATAGTTGCAAGATTTAGGTGCTCAAAATCACTGAGCGCCATAGTCCTACCTGAGTTCACATTTTTAGTGAAAATTATAGCATACCTATAAGATGCATTTTGAGACACAAATGGCGAAGATGATGATTGTGTTGGCCCAAAGGCCTATCACCCTAGTTTTGATGATGATAAACTCATGAAGTTATGTTTACTAATGATCTTGTGTTTAATTAGTGAGATTCATTATCAAGATCTTAGTAGGTGCATAGCTCAACAAAGGATAAAATGTCAAAATTTGGAGCTAGCACGGTGTGATCTAAGGAGCTTTTGGATCAAGCTTGGACCAAGTCAAGAAGATGAGAAGGCTTCAAGTGAAGACTTCAAGAAGATGAAGACTTGTGTCTAGGTATAAGATTTTGTTTTTGTTTTAGATAAAATGTAAAGGATAGAATAGTTGGTGGATTGCTCAAGTTCATATCACACACACACTCTTGATTTATATGTGTTTTCATAAAAGATTTTTAGTTCTAGAAAAATACCATTTTGGTTTTTGGTGTTTCAAATATACATGTGTTTTAACCAAAACCATTTTAGAACTCTCGACCGTTCTGCTGATCTGCTCGACATTCTTTTAGTTTTCTAGTCATAACTTTTGATTCTTATATTTAATTAACATGATTTAAATTGCATTTTAAAGATGACTTTCAGAGCTACATTTAATATTCAATAATCATTTTCTAATTTAAATGTTAAGATTGTCAAATATTGAGTTGAAGTCTGTTCTTGTTCTAAAAACAGTTTACTGTTTCTGATTTGATACCTTTTAGTATTTTATTGATAACTTTCAATTCTGAATTGATATTGATTTGATTTAAGTTGCATTAGAAAGAAGACTTCAATATCTACAACGTCATCCTATATACTTATTCCCAAATTCGAACGTTTTAGACCTCAAAACTGTGCTCCAAGTTAACCCATTGCACAGAGGTCGGTCGACCGGGCCAGTCGACCGGGCCGGTCGACCGACGTGCACAGAACCGTGCACGTCTGGCAGTTCTGTGGGCGGTCGATCGGGCCGATCGACCGTAACTGAGAGCAGTACTCTCTGTTCTTCTGGGTCGACCGGGCCGGTCGACCGGAGGCTCCAACGGTCGGATTTTTGACCGTTGGCGGTCGACCGGGCGGTCGACCGGCAGGCCTGTCAGGACCCCAACGGCTAGTTTTTGACAGCCTATATATTGGGGGTTTGTGGACTGTTTTGACCAAGATTTGGAGATTGTTTTAGAGCCAGTTTTCCCACTCTTTCTAGAGGTTTTCTCCACAAAATAGAGAGCAAATATTTCCTATCTAAAAGAAAGTTTTATCAAGAGTTTAAAAGAAAGTCTTTGAGTTTTTCACCACCATTCTCTTCCTTGTTTTTCTCACAATCACTTGAGCTATCCATTGCCTTATCTATCCATAGGATTGTGTTGTGAGAGTTTGTAATTGGTGATCAAAGTGTTTAGATCACCAAAGATCTTTTCTTTGTTCTTTGAGGAGACGGGCAAGTGTGCTCATGGTTGTTTAGGGTTCGGGTGCGAACTCTTGTTGTTTGAGGTGCGGCTTCGGCGAGCCGGTGGCTTGCGGTGTGTAAGGGACTAGAGAGTCTGAGGGCTTGTAGGTGTTGCGGCACCGAGGAGAGATCCATTGGGATCTTGCATAGTGGAAATCCTTCGTGTGTCGAAGGCGGGGATGTAGAGCAAGTGTGCTCGAACCTCGAAACATACCCTTGTGTTTGTGATTGCTCTCTCTCTCTTTGTCTCTTGTTTATATCTTGCATTCAATTATTGTCTATCTTTAAATGCTTGATATATTCATTTGTGCTTAATTGATATACTTGCGTGGGATTGTTTGCTAACACTTGTATTCAACCAAGAGAGCCAACGCGGCACCTCAACCCATTCAAGGGGAATCTAGAGGAGTTTGTCCAGAGCCCTTCACGGGGAATTCGGCAACACTCTTTGGTTATACGTGGTGTTTAGTGTAAGAAGTTTTATTTGGTCATAATTGTTTTTAGCTTCCGCATTATTTGCATCATTACAATTAAGTGACCATTAGATTAGCCTTCACCTATTCACCCCCCCTCTAGGTGAACCTTCAGATTGGAGGGTTTTCGCCTTTTCAGATCGGGATCTTTTAGACATAGTTGATGGATTAGCAAGATTAGGCACGAAAAATAGTACGATCTAAAAAAATAAACTTAGAAATATCAAGGAAAAATAAGATATTTAGGGGATAATAGATTATACCTTGAAAATCAAGAGAAATACCCAAGAGAAAGTGTAGATCTAGAGCCTAAAACCACTTTTCCCAATTTTTATGGAAGAAATTTGGGGGTTTGGAGAGGTGGAAAGGAGTCGGAATGGGTTTAAGGTTGAGAGATTAGGGAGGAGAGGAGTTGGAGGCAGTGGAAGGAAGAGATATGAGAGAAATTGGGGTTAGGGTTTATATATAGTCGGGTATAAAAAAACAGCTTACCCGACTCTCGGTCGATCGGGCCTGTCGACCGGTCGAAACCGAGAGAAATCTCAGTTTCAGTCGGTCGACCGCTACGGTCGACCGGCTACGGGCAGAATTTTTTTTTCTGTTCCAGGCTAGATCGGTCGACCGCGCCTTATGCCAAGTCAAACCGGTCGATCGGCACAGCTGAAAACAGTTAAATGAAACTGTTTTGAAATTTTGATTTTAATAAAAAAATTTCTTTGAAAAGGAATATCTTATATAATTATAAGAGTGAAATTGAAATCTCATTTGGCATGAAAAACTTAATAGAAGGTTTTATTTTAATTTTCATTTATTTTTATCTACAATATATTTTCATTTATTAATTAAGCGATAAACATGAGATGTTGAAGCCGAATACCCCGTTAAGGGTTCTGAACTTCTCCTCGAAATTCCTCTACATAAGAGTTGAGGCGCACAATTGTCATCTCTATTTATTTGCTTAATATGGTTAAATAAAATTTTATTTTGACAATATTCTTATAAAAACATTATGTTTACAAATCTTGATATATGGACAAGCAAATATGGCAAGCAATCAAAAAAAATTTAATAAATAATCCAATCATAGTTAAGATACGTAAAAAAAATGGATATGCAAGTTTACACATGTAATGCATATTATCACAAAGATGCAATTAGCAAATCCTATATATATAAAAGGAAATTTTAGGTGGAGAAGTTACCAACCATGGGTAATTTCCAAAATGGGTACCTCTTTGATAGCGATGCAAGAGACGATGTATTCGTTAAGCCTTGATGCATCCACCACCCGGGCACCATCTCCCCCCTAAGTCTTGGAGGAGGACAACGCACCTGCATCAATTAAGTTTTACGTGTCTTTTGGTACCCATATCTTTTTGGGTCCTTTAGGGTTAGTGTTTTCTCGAACCCAAACATTTTTATTAGTCAAGTTTAGCTTAGCATAACAAAATTTTGCTAAATGGCCTTTGCGACCACAATGTGCACATGTATAAATTTTACCATACATAAATGCATGCTTGTGCGTGTGAGCATGCTTGAGTGTGTTAGATGCATGATGATGAGTATGCTTCCCTTGGGATTTTCCTTTAGGAAACATGGATGCAAATTAGTCATGTCAAAAGCACATTTCTTTAAAGTTGTATCCAAAACTTCAATACGTTTTTGGATCTCTAAAATTCATTTTTATCACAAGTAGAGATTGGGCTTTTGCCTTTACAAGAAGTTTTATATTTTTTAAAATTCTTTTTCATTTTCTCAAAAGAGTTAGACAATTCATTTTTCTCATTTAAAACAAGCTTAAATTTATTCTATAAAGAATCATTTTTCTTTTTAATTTTTTATTTTGAGCAAGTGAAATTTCATACCTACTTTGTAATTCTTCAAAAAAAAATGTGCATGTTCATCCATGGTTAAGTCTTCATCATCTAAGGAGTTTTCTAGATATACCTTGAAAGCATCATCGCCATGTGCTATAAAGCACATGTGAGCGGTGTCGATCTCCTCCTCGGATTCCGACTCCGAGTCATCCCACGTGGCCGCCATTGCCTTCTTCTTTTGCCCGTTCTTGGAGGTAGTAGCTTGTAAAGAGGGGAAATCGGCAATTAGATGTCCCATTTTCTTGTAATGAAAATATGTACCCGGTTCCTCTCTCTTCTTTTCAAATCTTCCTTGAGGTCTCCCTCTACGGAAGTTGCTTTGTCTACCTTTCTTGTAAAACATTTTGCCCACCTTTCTTATGAGCATGGTAAAGTCTTCATCGTAGTCTTCCAATGAATCCTCTTCATCATAGGAGGATGGAGCCGCCTTGAAAGTAAGAGCTTTATTCTTTGGTGCCTCCCTTTCTTCTCTTACCTTCATCTCCATCTCATGAGTTTTGAGATTGCCAATGAAGCCAGAGAAGTCCATCTCCTCCCTATCATTTAGCTCTTTGAGGGTGGGTGCCTTGACTTCCCAAGACTTGTGAAGAGCTCTAATGACCTTCCGGATCTTTTGGTCATTGTCGATGTTGTCACCTAAAGAAGATAAGGCGTTAGTAATCTTGGTGAAATGAGTGAGCATGTCATCTATGCCTTCATTATCAAGCATATAGAAATTCTCATATTGAGAACGGTGCAAGTCAATTTTAAATCTCTTGACTTGCGACGTCCCCTCATGAGTAACAATAAACACATTCCAAACTTCATAAGCAGATTTGCAATTTATGATGCGGGAAAGATCATCTTCATTTAAAGCTTGAGTGAGTGCATATTGGGCTCTAGCATTGGCCTCATAGTCCTTAGCGGTTGCTTCGGACATGTATTCTCATCATCGTGAGGTTCAATAAATTCTTTGGTAATAGATTTAGCAACTCTAACTCCTAGGGACTTTAGGAATAAGTTCACTTTGACCTTCCAAATGGGGAAGTTCAACCCATCAAATTGGGTGGGGACTTGATGCTAGAAAGGTTAACATATTCCATGAATACAAATATAGTGCACAACAAATATAAATGCAACAAATAGATATAGCCAATAATGAGGATCTCCCTAAGGTGGTTAAACCAAATGCTAGGGTTAGGCTCTGATACCAATTGAAATCACCTAGAGGGGGGTGAATAGGTGATGGCTATACTTAGTGGCAAATAATGTGGATTTAAAAACAAATTAACAGTAAACAACAACAATATTAAAACTTGCAAGGGAGTAGACAAATAATAGCAAGTAAAGGAGAGAGTAGAGCTTAGAGATAAGTGGACAATCGCAAACACGAGAATATGTTTCGAGGTTTGAGCCAGTACTCTACGTCCCCACCTTTAACACGATGAAGGATTTCCACTATGCTTGATCCCATCGGATCGTCAATACAAGTTCTCACTATAACTCTTCGAACACACTTGTCCTCTCTCACGGTGCCGCAACACTGACTTAGAGCTCACTAGCTCGCTTGAGGCCGCAACCTCTACAACTTCTCAATTTGAGGAAATGGTGATCAACACTTGACCACAAACTAAGATCACGTGCACAATCCTATAACCAAGATGAGGAGATGAAACTTTAGGGATTGTGTAGTGCTAAAAACCAAGTAGAGAAATGGAGAAAGCTTCAAACTAAAACACTCAAGGATTGAAAATATATGACTCAACGAAAATCTTTTGCTAAATGGCTAAACTTTGAAAAACTTTGATCTTAAACTTGTAAATCTTATATGTTGAGTTGTATAACACTCCCACTATTTATAGGGATGAAAACTGGGTTAGAAAAGCCAATAGATTCATTTTGAGAAGCCCCAACAAAAGACAAAACAAAATATAGCCGTTGGCAGCCTGTCAGCAGACATTGTCTGCTGTCGGTCAACCGCCAACGGTCAGATTTTCGACCGTTGGGAAAGCTGTCGACCGGACGGTCGACCGATGTTCCCAAATAGAGAGTGATCACTCTCTATCGGTCGACCGTACCGGTCGACCGGAACAAACAGAGAGCTCTGCTCTTTCTGCCGGTCGACCGGGACGGTCGACCGATGCGCACACATGCACATTGGTGCATGTCGGTCGACCGCCCGGTCGACCGACAGAGCAGTTTTGCTCTGCCAGCGGTCGACCGTGCGGTTGACCAAACAAGGCCAAAATACAGTTTTGGAAAAATTTTGAAGTGTTTATTTTTTCTGATAAATTTTCTTTAGACGGGTAGATACAAAATAAAGTTCTAGGGCTTGGAAAGACCAGAGTGTGATCATAGATCAACACCAATACAATTTGAACTATATTTTGATAAAAATTCTTTTTCTAAACTAAGAACCGTTTTCCAAAAACTTGGCTTTTTCAAAAACCGATTTTTTCAAACTTCGTTTTTTTGAAACTTGATAGGAAATTTTGTAATAAAATTTTGTTAGAAAGTATGAAGCAATATCAAATGTGTGTGTGTGGCAATCCTAAGGTTATCAACCTCTATCATCTCGGTTTTGACAAATAGACTATAAATCCTAACCAAAAATGAAAAATACAAAGATATAAATCTTGTATTAGTCTTCTCAATCTTTGTTTGATCCTGGAGCTCTTCTAATGTACTAGGCTCTGAGATCTAAATCCTCGCGGCTTCCAAATGTGAGTCTTGTGTAGGAGCCGTCAATCAACATATATTTTTACCTGAAACTCATTTAAGCAATCTTATTAATATCTAACTACATATGGTTTGTAATCATCAAAACTTAGGGCTAATGGCCTTTGGGCCAACAATAAGTCATTGGCTGTCTTGTGGGTCTTTAATTATCAATTAAATGGTGTTTTTGGGTCTTCTTCTTCATTCCACACCATGGACCTAGGATCACACAAGCAAACTATTATTAGCAATATTTTATATAAAATAAATGTGAAGATGTGATAAAAATTATGCAATATTAGAGACTAATCACACCCCCACACTTATCTTTTGCTCGTCCCGAGCAAAACAAAAAAAACTAAGGAAATTATTCTACCACTTTCGCCAGTGACGCGATTGCACCTGATTCCTAAGATAATCTTAATTTTCTTAAAAATAAATTAAACCTAATTCTCTTATTTCAAAAAGTTTTGTAAAAGAAAAGAAAAGAGTTTTTATACAAAAGAAAATTTTAAAAGTTTCTAAAAAGAAGTGTAAAAAAAAAATAACTAACTATGTTAGTAAATCCTCCTACACACTTATCTCATACATTGCCCTCAATGCATCGCGAATGTGTATATACATGTAATGAATGGAAGAGAAGGGGAATTACCTCATGGTGGTGGCTCCAGTGGTGGTCTGATGGGCCAACCGTTACTACCCAATCAAAAAATCATAGATATAGTAGAAACCCACTAGTGACCTCTCTAATTTGACCCAGTAAAAAAATGATTAAGTGAATGGTCTTATTTAAAAAATTATCCCATCTAATTTTCAATTTTCAAAAATAATTACTGAGTCATTTTCTTCAACATCCTTTTCCAACAATGAAGTGTGATTTTGGGAGATGATTGATTTGGACTCAAATAGAATAAGAACAAAAAATGGAATAGGAACAAAAACTGATACCGACTCTAGAATTTAATTCAGATCAAGTCGAGATTCAACAGTGAGAGTCAAAATTGGTTCAAAAATAGGGTCCAAACTAAAGAATTGATGTTCACACACTTTCCCTATCAATGAAGTGTGATTAGATGATATTGGTGATTAAATTTCACAGTGTACCAGTACAGGATTCAATGTTTACTCCGGAATAGAGAAAAAAATCTGGTAAAGATGCCGGAGTCATTATTAAATCAAAAAGTGAAATGGAATTACCAACATGAGGTTCGGGATCACATTCATATTCAATTTCAATTTCAGGAATGGGATAACTTGACAGAATGTCAAGGCGATTTTCATAACTTGGAGTGTGATCAAATTCAAATGTATGTTCTGAAATTGAATCTTGGTTACCAAAATAACACGAGTCTTGGGACCAATCGATAGAGTTAGGAATATGAGGATTGGTCAAATGTTGACAAGAAAAACTTTTCTCACTCTCATTGATCAATTCGCTCATTATAGAGTCTAACCTACTGATAGGCTGGGTAACAGAATTATGAGTCTGAATCATGTCTTCCATACTTTTATAATTGGTTCTTCTTGAAAAGGTGAGTATAGAAGTTGATTTTAAAAATTGTGGTGAGATTGTGAGTCTATCAGATATTGAGTTTGTTACTCAGACTCATGCAAGAGCTCCATACTTAAGCTCAGGACTGATAGTTGTTTATTTTGAATTGATGCGACTAGAAAGATGAGCATGACTCTTGAAATTTTGGTTGAGATGATGAGTCCAACATATTTTGAATTTGTTCCGCCATTTCATAACAGACTTCCAAGCGCTTTTCTAGCTCAGATTTTTCTTCAATTGGATGTTCTAGAAAAGGAGTATATGGAGTTTGATTTGGGAAGGATTGTGAATTGGGCAAATTTGAAATTTGTTTTTGGGACTCAAGCATGCTTCCATACTCCTTTCCAAATCAGATTTTTTCTTCAGTTGGTGGAACAGGAAAAGGAAGATATGAATCAAAATCGGGGAATGAAAATTGTGGATAAGGCGGTTGAAAATTTGACTTGGGGGTGGTGAATCCCCATAAACTCTGTGAAGAGTGAAAATTATTTTGAAAATTATAGTCATAGGATTGGGGCTATGGGTCTTATAGAACCTGATAATCCAATCCGACATATATGGTTAGTTCATGTTGTACATAGTCGGTCAGAGTTATCCGAGTCAAATGAGGTCAGGGTGAAATATGGATTCATATTATGACTGAAAAAATTGTTGTTGTTAAAATTAATTTCATAATTTACAAAAAAAAAGAAAACAAACAAACAAACAAAGAAAGAAAAAGAAAACAAGCCTATGCTTGGGTTGACTTAGACCTAGACGATTCCTAACTGCCACAGGGGGTACATTGTCAGAATCTGACCACGAGTTAATCAGCCAGGTAGGGAAAGATCAGTGGGAGATATCCGTACCGGAGCAACATGCCTAATTATACCAAACCACTATTCTTCGAGGTTTCGCCTCTCAATCCCCAACCTTAGACACCGATTTGACAAGAGTCAAACATAATAACTTTCTCCTTAGGTCAATCTCTTAAATGAGTCCAAGATGTCTCTAGGGGCCAACGTCTAGAAACTGTTATTAGGCTTGGGCTGTGTGAGTGGGGAGGTAATTTTTAGGCTAAGGGAGGGTAATGACTTTCCCACCTTATGTTGTATTGGGTTTTGTCCTTAAATTCAATTCGTGCAAGTATGCAATATAGGTAAGAATAAACACATAAAGAGAGTAAATCACCCACGTGTTTGTCCTAACTATATGCCATGCAATACGTACACCTCCGTCAAGATCACAACGACACAAGAACAAAATACAGTATATTGGAATTGAAATTGACACGTGCCTAGATGCAAATGTCTAAACCGTTTTAAAATATTCAATTACTGTATTTTAATTCTTAAAATTATTACAGTGCACATGTAATAAAAACAAAAAGTAGCAGTAGAATATAATAATATACAAGAATTTACCCAAGCACACAAAAGCAAGTGTGGACTTCTGCAATGCTAATAATTTGACCTGCACACCAAAAACACAAGAAGATAAGTTAATAAAAACGTGAAATCAAACAGTTCATATCCCCGGCAATGGCGCCAAAATTTCATCGGGGGAAAACCGTGCAAGAAAAGTGTATGCTTTGAAATCAATAGTTAAAAGTGAGTGCTTTGGCTTCCTCGATACTTCCATTATAGCATAGATGTAACGCCCCGATCCTGCAGGTACGGGGACGTTATGGCGACGTACATATGCGAGGTGAAAACACCCTCACGCGTACATTAAGCCTCAGTACAGGACATAGCCTCCATATACACAAGGGTTCCAGTAGGAAATAAGTACAAGAATACCTGCAGAAAGGAGTTAGGAATCATAACAGATATAAAACAGGGATAAAGAAGATAACAGAAATAAAACACCAAGATACCTATGCATAGTCTCGATGAGGAATCTCCTATGTGACTCCAAGGCACTATTCGATAATACGGTAACTCGGATCTCCAACCTGGGCACGCAAACCCAGGGTCGCTAGAAAGCGACCTAGTGAGTGGTAAAATGAAGGAGGCAGTAATACATACGATAGTAATACAAGCACGATACTAATATATATAATACATGTTGTTGTACTAGTGATACCATATAATAAGCATATAATAAGCAGTAGAAATATATAAACATGGAAGTAGTAGAAATATTGAAACATGTCCTCTTTTCATACCTTCACTAAGCCGGTTATCATCGGGTCATGTCTATAGTCGTATCCAGTTTATATCATAAATAATGTGATCTAGGGGTGACGTGATAGAAGTGAACATGCAGGTGGGCATATGCAATATGAACATGCAGGTGGGCATATGTAATATAACCTCAATAGCATATGTATATAACCTCAATACTGTGTTGTGCATATACAGTAACGATGTCTGCAAGATATACAGAAAACAGAATATATGCAATGCAGAGTATCCATGTACATGAGAAGTGTGTCACCACAGAAAAATGTAGCAAGTACCAGGTAGAGTAACAAGGGATACGCGTAACATGATAGCAGATCACTTATCAGGAACAGTAACAAGTACAACAGAACAATAGTATACATGTCTCAGGCAAGTCATGTTATTGATACAATAGTAGCAATTAGTACCACCTGGTATTTTAATCAATATCTTCCAGTGTCCCATACCACTGGCAGTTCATACTGGAGCCCGCACTCCAGTCGAACCCATCCGGACATGGCCTACGGGTACCATTATCCAAACGAGGGAGTGACCAAATAACAAGTGTTCCCGACGTCACTATTGTGTATACTGTTTTATTATGTTAATTGGAAACCCATGGTCGAGGAGCTCTTATCGGGTAGGTGTATCCCGTGCATACCGGGGATCACAGCCTTAAACAAACCCCTGGCTGCTGAGACCAGGGCCCTCCGCTAAGAGGGGAACAATAATCAAGTAACGGGAGCTCATGGAGCAATTGGTAGTAGCACTACCGTCCCCTGCAGTGGGAGAACAATATGGATCCAGTACATCACCCGATAAGATCTAATCAACCGTCAAGTCTCCCCCATACCCCAAGTTAGCTTTATGATCTGATATGTCAAGTATACAATGTAACAAGAACAAATATAGTACATGATACGAGTAACATGATAACAGGACCTGAGCTCTGTTGATAGCATAGAACATTATAACAGGAAACGGGAACAATATAACGGGAAACGGGAACAATAGATGTGGGATTCCACATATCGCATATCAACAGCTCTCATGTCCAGCAACGGGAATAACAATATCAATAACAGGAAACAATCATATAAGAGGAATAAGGGATAACATGGAACAATACGACATGTAATATGTCAAGTGATTCATATGACAGCAAGATAGAAACCATACATGCATGTACACTCGTGCGGTGAGCATATGTAGCAGGGATGTGTGACCATGAAATAACTATGTAACGAGCATCCATGTAATGATGATAATCATCATATGGAATGTAGTAATCTGTGAATTGGTATCTCCATGTACTAGTGGAACATATATGTGTAGCAATAATCCGTGTAATATATCTGTGTATCACTAGTACATGTCAGAACAGTGGTCAGTGTAGAATGTAAGATCATGTCCAGTGACCTACAGTCCAGTGAACTACAGTAGCCGTGTAATGATGATACCAGTGCATGAAATAACGGTGTCTCGCATTCATGTATAGTGACAGTGTCGTGTCCTAGCGTATTTGTATAGCAGTATACATGTAACGTAACTGTGATACGATACATGACATAATAGTGTCCAAGCATATGGTGACATAGTGGGCCGGATGTCAGTGGTACATGAACATAACATAATCGAGATCCGTCAGGCATTTTCTAAGTACAGTGGTTATTACAGTATTTTAATTAGGAAATATGAACAATAGGGATATACCGGTATTCATGTATTATTTATCGAAAGCAACCAAGTTCACTCTATATGATAAAAAGACAATTTATAAACTAAAAACACTCACAAACTAGCCATGGGAAGGTAGCTCACTTTCCCACGATCGCAACGGATTCGGAATCGTCCAAATCGGAGTCCGGATGCTCCAGATATCGCCCGAATACAAAATCATAACAAAAAGGGTAAATACGTAAATCAAAATAGTTCAAACGCAAATACTGAAAAGTAACAGGGGGTTTTCTGTACAATTACCATTAATGGGTTTCGGATGCAGGTCTGGGTGGCAAACGGGTCGGGTCCAGATCCACAACCCATACCCAATACTTAAGTAAATGGGTTAAAGGGTTAACGGGTTATCGGGTTTCAATATAACCTAATAGGGGTTAATGGGTTTGGGTTCTAACCCAAACCCACAAAGGAAAAAGAGGAGCAGCAGCAGCAGCGCTACTGCTGCGCATGCCGTGGCTGGCCAGCCCCGCTGGCCGGCGGCGAGGCAGCCCGCCGGCGGCGGATTGGCCCGAGAGAGAGTGAGAGAGAGAGAGGGTGAGGGAGTTTTACTGGAAAACAAAAGAGAAAAGAAAAGAATAAGAAGAAGAGAAGGAAAGCAGCATGAAGGAGAAGAAGAAAAAGAAGAAGAAGAAGAAGAAAAAGAAGAGGAAGAAAAGGAGAAGAAGAATAGAGGGGCGGCGATGGCGCCGGCCGGGGGCGCGGCCGTAGGCATGGGTCAGGGCCACCTGCTGGCCGCAGTGAGAGGGGGGAAAGAGAGGGAGAGTGTTTTAGAGAGAGAGAGAGAGAGAGAGAGAGAGAGAGAGAAATTGGAGAGAGAGAGAGAGAGAGAGTTTTAGAGAGAGATTTTGAAAGAGAGAGGGATTGTATTTAGAGGGGGAGAAAGGTGGTGTGAAGTCGGTTGGGTTTAGGCGGTGGTGAAGGAAGTGTGTGGAAGAAGAAGGAAGAACAAAAAGAAAAAAAATAAAAAAATGAATTGTTTATATTATTTAATAGGGTCAAAAATGGACCAGCTCCGAAAGGTGCCCAAAAATTACAAAAAATAGAGAATATTATCCTGAGACGTAATATGAAAACGGTTTAAAGAAATTCAATCTGGTTTGCAAATTAAAAATCCCGGAGTGTCTCGCCGATACCGGGCGACACCTGTTTGGCCGGATTTTCGATAAAGTCAGAAAAATCCTCAAAAATACCCTAACGTAGATAATACGATTCTAAGACACAAGGTGAAAGCGAATTCGCAAAATACAACTCCATTTGTGAAATAAAAATCGTAGAGCTAATTATCGGTATCGGTCGACACCGACTACGGAGATTTTCCAAAATAATCCAGAAAAAATCCAAAAATCCTGAAAAATCTAAATATTAGAAAATGAATTTTGAAACTGAAATCGGCTCAATTTGATGACCAGAAAGGTCAAATCAATATTATACGTCGTATCGCGTACTGATACTGTGATACGTACACCAGGGAGCAGGGGGTTACAATAGAGGCTAAAAGGGATGAATCCACAGAGACGGGAAGCGATAAAAGCTTTACCAAAATGTTCACATGTGTGTTAAATTTTCTTCAACGTTTTAAGGAATCAAAAGAAAAGAAAACAAAGAATGAAAAGAATAGAGTACGTGAAACACGAAGAAGTAAGAAACATAGAAGAAATAATTTTTTTGATTTTTGTCTGTATATCTAAAATAAAGTAAAAAGATAAAGAAAACCCATGGCTACTAACTACTAATGGCTCCACTAACCATGCTATCCTCTTAGTGATAGTTGCCTCACATGTATCATTCGCCATCCCTAGTCCTTAGTTCAAGAGTGTTTTAAAACATGACTCATATGTTGACTCATCGCATCCAAACTCAACAAAACAAGTGCAAACTACACTTAAACTATCAAAACTAAATAAGAGCAAGTATGGAATAAAATAATGTTAGCTTGTTAGAGAGTTAGGATGTTAGAGTATTAGAATCCATCATCATGAGCCATCAATGGCTCTTGCAAAAGCAAGGCCAAGTAGAGCCTATTAGATTCATGTGGATTGTCAAGTAAGAAGTTAGCAAGTTAGTGGTTGTCATGAGAAGAAAATTAGCTAAACATGTAAAGGTAGTTAGAGAGAAGAAAACAAAGAGAGGTAAAGAGAGAGCCTTTCATTGATTGTCGCCTTATATTGCAAGTACTTTTGCTTTCCAACCATGTACCACTCTCTCTCCTATTACAAAATCTACAAGAAATGAAAAATACAAAGGAGGAAGAAAAAAAGCAACTAACCTAAACTATCCTAAACTATAACATAGAGAAGAAAACTACCATAACTCTCTGGATATCTCCTTCTGAAGAACCCCAAGGGGGTATTTATAGGTACCAGGAGAAAGGGGGCCGGGGGGGACAAACCCTGGCCCAAAACATTAGCGCGGCCGCACCAGCATGACCGCGGAATTGCGACTGTACCAGAGCGATGCTCCGCGCACCGCTTGCTGTGCGCTATCGCTTTGGTCCCCTGTCAGTTGTACCTTTTAGATTTCAGATTTGAGCACCCAGATTTGACAGAATCACCCTCCAAGGTCAATGGCTATCTTGTAGGCCTTTAATCATCCATTAAATGGTGATTTCGGGTCTTCTTCTTCATTCCACACCATAGACCTAGGATCACACAAGCAAACCATTATTAGCAATATTTTATATAAAATAAATGTGAAGATATGGTAAAAATTATGCAATATTAGAGACTACTCACACCCCCACGCTTATCTTTTGCTCGTCCCGAGCAAAATAAAAAAAAAGATAAGGAAATTATTACACCACTTTCGCAGGTGATGTGATTGCACTAAGTATGTGCAACAAGCCATTAAACGTCTAGATTTCCCCTAGAGGAGGAGTTTTGTCTCTGAGGGTTTTCAGCAGATTACACCCACAAAATCCATGAAGAAAGAAATCAAATGTTAGTATTTTAAAAATACATTTTGAAATAGAGAAAAGTGTAAAAATATTTTTGCGAAAATTTAAGTGATCCAAGGTCATAGGTTAACCAGAAATTACTTTTCCTTAAACCAATTCAAAATGCTAAATCTTGTTATAAATTAAATGTAAGAATTTAAAATTGAATCGATTCTTTGATCTTTCATCAAACTCTTAGAAAAATATGCACTTTGCGAATAGTGAAGATTTTTGGGATATCGACTCTAACTTTGATGTTATTTATTTATATAATTATTATTTTTCTTTCCTTAGTTTTCTCAGGCTTTCTAACTTACCCGGATAATGAACCTTTGGCCGGTGACTCCCAAATCAGATAGTTTTAGGGCACTAGATGAGAAAACATCCCTCGGACTTAAGAACTTGAGTAAACAAGACCACAAAACTAAAGGGGATTGTTTTATTTTTGTCCACCGTTTAAAGCGTGAATAATCATGCTTCCTGAGGCATAATTACCTAACTTCAATAAGTGGTTTTATCATTATTTTTTATATATTTTTATTGCATTTTTATGACATTTTTAGCCTTTGTTTTAATTTCAAAAATTGTGTAAGTGTGAAGTGTATAAATCTAAGGCAAAACATTCGAGATCAAATTATCTTTTTAATCTTACTTCCTTATCCTAAAATTTAAACAAGATCTATTATTTTGACTTGGTTTAAAAATTCATAATTTTAGGTCTTCTTGATTCCTAAAATAATCTTAATTTTCTTTAAAATAAATCAAACTAATTCTCTTATTTCAAAAAGTTTTGTAAAAAGAAAAGAAAAGAGTTTTTATATAAAAGAAAATTTTAAAAAGTTTCTATAAAGAAGTGTAAAAGAAAAAAAATGTAAAATTAACTTTGTTAGTAAATCCTCATGCATTGTCCTCAATGCATCGTGAATGTGTATATACATGTAATAAATGGGAAGAGAAGAAAAATTACCTCATAGTGATGGCTCCGGTGGTGGTCTGATTGGGCCAAGCGTTGCTACCCAATCAAAAAATCATGAATCTTGTAAAAACCCACCAGTGACCTCTCTAATATGACCCTGTAAAAGAATGATTGAGAGAATGGTCTTATTTAAAAAATTATCCCCATCTAATTTTCAATTTTCAAAAATAATTACTGAGTCATTTTTTTCAACATCCTTGTCCAACAATGAAATGTGATTTTGGGAGATGATTGATTTGGACTCAAATAGAACAGGAACAAAAACTGATACCGATTCGGGAATTTGACTCAGATGAAGTCGAGATTCAACAGTGAGAATCGAAATTGGATCAAAAATAAGGTCCAAACTAAAGAATTGATGTTCACACACTTTCCCCATCAATGAAGTGTGATCAGAAGATATTGGTGATTTAATTTCACAGTGTACTGGTACAGGATTCAATATTGACTCTGAAATAGAGAAAAAATCTGGTAAAAATGTCGGAGTCATTATTGAATCAAACAGTGAAATGGAATCAGCAACAAGAGGTTCGGGATCACATGCATATTCAATTTCAATTTTAGGAAAATGATAACTTGCTAGAATGTCAAGTCGACTTTCATAAATTGGAGTGTGATTAAGTTCAAATGTGCGTTCTGAAATTGAATCTTGGTTTCCAAATAACATGAGTCTTGGGACCAATCGATAGAGTTAGGGATATGAGGATTGGTCAAAGGTTGATAGGAAAAACTGTTCTCGCTCTCATTGATTAATTCGCTCATTATAGAGTCTAACCTACTAATAGGCCGGTAACATAATTTTGATTCTGAATCATGTTTTCCATACTCTTTGCAATTAGTTCTTCTTGAAAAGGTGAGTATGGAAGTTGATTTTGGAAATTGTGGTGAGATTGTGAGTCTATCAGATATTAAGTTTGTTGCTCAGACTCACGCAAGAACTCCATATTCAAGTCCAGGACTGATGGTTGTTCATTTTGAATTGGTGCGACTGAAAAAGATGAGCATGACTCTTGAAAATTTGGTTGAGATGATGAGTCCAACTATTTTGAATTTGTTGCGCCATTTCACAACAAACTTCCAAACGCTTTTCTAACTCAGATTTTTCTTCAGTTGGATGTTCTAGAAAAAGAGTATATGGAGTTTGATTTGGGAAGGATTGTGAATTGGGAAATTTTAGATTTTGTTGTTGGGATTCAAACTTAGCTTCCATACTCCTTTCCAAATCAGATTTTTCTTCTGTTAGTGGAACAGGAAAAGGAAGATATGAATCCAAATCGGGGAATGAAAATTGTGGACAATGTAATTGACAATTTGACTCGGGGGAGGTAAATCCCCATTAACTCTGTGAAGAGTGAAAATTATTTTGAAAATTATAGTCATAGGATTGGGGATATGGGTCATATTGAGTCGGATAATCCTAATCTGGCATATATGGTTGGTTCATGTTGTACATAGCCGGGTCAAAGTTATCCGAGTCAAATGAGGTCGAGGTGAAATATGAATTCATATTATGATTGAAAAATTTATTATTGTTAAAATCCATTTCACAATTTACAAAAAAAGAAAAACAAACAAACAAACAAACAAAAAGAAAACAAGCATATGCTAGGTTGACTTAGACCTAGACGATTCCTAACTGATTAGACTGTCCACGGGGGGTATATTGTCGGAATCTGACCACGAGTTAATCAGTAAGGTAGGGACAAGATTAGTGGGAGGTATCCGTGCCGGAGCAACAGACCTAATTATGCCAAACCACTGTTCTTCGAGCTTTCACCTCTCAATCCCCAACCTTAGACACCGATTTGACAAGAGTCAAACTCCAACAACTTTCCCTTTAGGTCAATCTCTTAAATGAGTCCGAGAGGTCCCTAGGGGTCAACGTCTAGCAAATTTTATTAGGCTTGGGTTGCGTGAATGAGGAGGTGATTTTTGGCTAAGGGAGAGTAATGACTTTCCCACCGTATGTTGTATTGGGTTTTGTCCTTAGCTCAATTCGTGCAAGTGTACAATATAGATAAGAATAAACACACAAAGAGAGTAAATCACTCACGTGGTTGTCCTAACTATGTGCCATGCAATATGTACACCTCCGTTAAGATCACAGAGACACAAGAAAAAAATAAAGTATATTGGAATTGAAATTGACACGTGCCTAGATGCAAATGTCTAAAGCATTTTAAACATCCAATTACCATATTTTAGTTTTAAAATTATTACAGTGCACATGTAATATAAACGAAAAGTAGCAATAGAATATAATAATATACAAGAATTTACCCAACCACACAAAAGTAAGTATGGACTTCTGCAATGCTAAAAATTTGACCTGCACACCAAAAAACAAAGAAGAGAAGTTAATAAAAATGTGAAATCAAACTGTTCCCATCTCCGGCAACGGCGTCAAAATTTGATCGGGGGAAAACCGTGCACAAAAAGTGTATGTTTTGAAATCAATAGTTAAAAGTGAGTGCCTTGGCTTCCTCGATACTTCCGTTATAGCATAGAGGCTAAACGGATCGAATCTACAGGATGGGAAGCGATAAAAGATATACTGAAATGTTCACGTTCGTGTTAAATTTCTTCAACGTTTTAAAGAATCAAAAGGAAAGAAAACAAAGAATGAAAAGAGAGGAGTAAGGTGAAACACTAAGAAGTGAGAAACATAGAAGAAATAGTTTTTATGATTTTTTTGTATATCTAAAATAAAGTAAAAAGATAAAGAAAACTCATGGCTACTAACTACCAATGGCTCCATTAACCATACTAGGCTCTTAGTGATAGTTGTCTCACATGTATCATTAGCCATCACTAGTCCTTAGTTCAAGAGGTTTCAAAGCATGACCCATATGTTGATTCATCACATTCAAACTCAACAAAATAAGTGCAAGCTACACGTAAACTATCAAACTGAACAAGAGCAAGCATGGAATAAAATAATGTTAGCTTGTTAGAGAGTTAGGATGTTAGAGTGTTAGAATCCATCATCATGAGCCATCAATGGCTCTTGTAAAAGCAAGGCCAAGTAGTGGCTATTAGATTCATGTGGATTATCAAGTAAGAAGTTAGTAAGTTAGTTGTCATGAGAAGAAAATTAGCTAAACATGTAAAGGTAGTAAGAGAAAAGAAAACAAAGAGAAGTAAAGAGAGAACCTTTCATAGATTGTCACCTTCTATTACAAGCACTATTGCTTTCCAACCATGTACCACGCTCTCTCCTATTACAAGATCTATAAGAAATAGAAAATACAAAGGAGAAAGAAGAAGAACAACTAACCTAAACTACCTAAACTACAACATGGAGAAGAAAACTACCCTAACTCTCTGGATATCTCCTTCTAAAGAACCCCAAGGGGTATTTATAGGCACCAGGAGAAAGGGGGCTAGGAAGACGAACCCAGGCCCAAAGCACTGGCATGGCCACGCTAGTACGGCCACGAAATCGCGGCTGTACCAGAGCGACGCACGCAGCACCGCTAGCTGTGCGCTGTTGCTTCGGTCCCCTGTCAGTTGTACCTTCTGGATTTCAGATTTGAGCACCCAGGTCTGACAAACTCATCCTTTAAGGTCAAAGGCTATCTTATAGGCCTTTAATCATCCATTAAATGGTGATTTTGGATCTTCTTCTTTATTCCACACCATGAACCTGCGATCACACAAGCAAACCATTATTAGCCATATTTTATATAAAATAAATGTAAAGATGTGGTAAAAACTATGCAATATTAGAGACTAATCAGTGACATCATTCTTCACTAGATGTTTGTAGAAGGGATTGGCGACTTGCACCCATTGATGAAGACAGCGGCGGCTACTCCCTCATTGCAGTTGTATACCAGGGCCATTTGACTATGGAAGTAGTTAATGTAGTTCTTCAGACTCTCCCCAGCTTTCATCTTGACTGTGAGAAGGTGGTTGTTATTCCTTTGGAATTCTCTCCGAGAAGCAAACTAGTTGTAAAATGCATGGTTACTTCATGGAAATGTTCGGTAGAGAAGGAGGTTGTTGTGGACATAGATCGCCATCTTGTCTTAGTACTGGCAGAGATGAAGGAGTAGGTCGGAGGTTCCCGAGTAGTGATCAAAGGACGACATCACAAACTTTTTCAGTAAGCGGAGTGCAGTGATTTCCATCGACAACAGAGAGTTGGCGGGTCTCAACCTGCTATAATCCATCCCATTTGGAAACTGCTGACTCGCTTGATGAAGTCGCTCCTGGATTAGATCCGCGATGTCCTCAATGCGAGAGAACTTCAGGGTTCAGGAACACCGAGTGTTCTCAGAGTCATCATCATCTTCATAGGTCTCTGATCGGACGCGTCTTGAGCTTCTGGTAGAGTGAGCGGATCCCTGTATACTCATTGGCGAAGGGGAGGCCCCCACATTTCTTCCAGCAGTGGGAGAAAATCGCGACCCGCACTATGCTCCGATCTGTTTGAGCAGCCGTGTCTGGACACGGGTTGCTGCCTCCTTTTCACTGGCCGCGACTTCACAGAGACAGATCATCTCCGTCTGCTGATTCTTCATCTACTTTCGCATGGAAGAAAGCATCTGGAGGAGTTGGCCGCCGTTGAGCGGGGGCTCGAGTTCGACGGTATGCATCTTGAGTGGTGACATATTGTTAGGATAAGAGTTTTTAGCGTTAGAGATGTGGACGTCTAATAGGGTGGGCCAACGGTCCATTGCTCAGTCACTTTTATCGCTTTCCCTTTTCTCTTCGGAACGGTGGGGTCGACCACAGTCTGGTTGACACTCTTCCTCGACAGAGCCATGTCGGTCATGCTGGATAGTTTAGAGGAAGGAATATGATATTTGATGGGGAGATCTCGAGTGTGGACTCAAAGATCTCAATGAAATACCAAATGCAGTAGGTAATTCCTAAGAAATCAGTCCGCGCACCAAATAAGGAAGTGGATGTAGTCAAATCATAGAGAAGTCAATCGCAAACACAATGAAAATACGTGAAAAATCTAAAGAAAAAAACCGGGGGAGAGAGAAGTTCCATTATGTCAATGACGATTACAATGCAGTTCTCTAGATTCGGGTGAACTTGATCCCTTTCTCGTTGGAAGGGATCCCCTATTTATACAAGTTATATCCAATAGATAAGGTTAGGGAATCCTGCTCAGTTTGAATACCTTAATTTTGTATCTTGATAATGATTGAGCCAAACATGCTAGTTTAAATCGATATAGAAGAGAGTCCATCTCTATCTTGTGGTTCACGCTCGATTGTAGATAAGGATGAACTGCTCCCAAAGGTTACTACCTCGTATGAATTAGAATTGGGCTTAAGGATATAGATCTCTATAATGGAATCTGATTCTTCTGTTAATCACCCGACCCGTTCGAAATTCAAACTGGGCGAAGGTACCAGGTTAAATGTTCTAGAAGTAGTCACGCGTCGCACATCCGTCAGAGAATGGATAGACATGTGTCACGATCTCGGGCGGGTCAGAAAGTGACCACTACAGATAGTTTTAAAGCTTCAATTCCAAATCTCTAAGAGAGTTTTCCACTTGTGCTTTTCAACCTTCAATCTCTTTAGTTCTCTCACACAAGCTTGAGCTATCATCTCTATATCTATTTTATAGGATTCTTGTATGTGAGAGTTTTTGTTTGTGGTCAAGAAGTTTGTAACGCCCCGATCCCAATGATACGGGGACGTCACTGCAACGCATATACGTCGGTCAGATGGTGCCCCCACGTATATACGCTAAGCATTAAGTACAACAAGTATCAGAGTACAACACACAGCGTGGTATATTCATATGCCAACATACAAAAAATAAATACAAAGTTATACCAGTTATGATAAGCAACATCACTATACAAGTGTCCTTTATCACAACCCAAGTCCAAAATGACAAAATACAATCAAAAATACAAAATGCTCACGTGAGGATGGGGATCCCGTGAACCAAAAAGAAGAGTCGGCACTATGGGACTAGAGCTGGTCAGCCTGCTCAGAAAAGTAAGCCCGGTCCTCTGTGGAAGGCTCCACTTCGTTCCAAGCCTCGGAATCTGAATATGCAAATCCAAAGGGTCAAGACATAATACAAGAAATAAAAATAGCCAAGTGACAAGGATCAAGAATAGAGATAAAGAAGTAGTACTAAGTAACAGTGCGTGACAAGAGACGTAAACTAAATACGATAAAGACATATGCAATAATTCTACAATGGACGTCTTATTATTATTACTTGTCTTACTGTGATATCTAGCTATGTGACCCAGCGTCCCAGAGCACATAGATCCATATCATAGTAAAGCAAGGTTGTTATTGGAAACAGCGGTTGTATCGACGAACTATGTTTACAGTGGGTCCCGTGCATGCCCGGGACCACGGCCCAGTATTGTTCCGTTGCTTGAAGACGGAACCTGCCGCTAGGCTAACAGGAAAGTCATGACAGTAAACAGGAAAGGGAGGAAGCACTCCCCTCGGTCCCCTGGAGTACCGCAGGTAAGACCGGAAACATGGTGCACATCCTAATACCACTGTAAACACGAACACGTATCGATATCCGCATATTTCCCCCTGTCCCCCATGTAAGTTGGTGTATTTTAATAAAAGTCGGGTACATCATGCTTGGTGTTTTAGGGATAGCATGAAGGGTTGGTGGTACTTCACATTTTAACGTGTTATGGAATAACAATATGTAACAACATGTCATGAGGCATAATACAGTAAAGTCCATCAGGTAACAAGTCATGTAGTACAGGTATGAAGCATAAACAAGACTAATGTAATATACATGCATCAGGGAAAAATCAGAAAGTCAAAAGAAAAGGAGTCAGAAATCTGTCCCAGAAAATAGGCTGCCGGTCGACCTCCGGTCGACTGCCGGTCGACTGGTGATATAACTGGCGGTCGAGTCCCGGTCGACTGCCGGTCGACCGTACCGAGTGCGTGAGCTCCAGATTTTGGCCGGTCGACTGCCGGTCGACTGTTCCACCCTAATTTCCTAAGCCGGTCGAGTCTGCGGTCGACTGCCGGTCGACCGCCAGCTCAAATCCGTGCACATTGTGCACATCGGTAGAGTGATCGGTCGACTGCCGGTCGACCGATCCTCTGAAATAGGCTGCTGTTAAGGCAGAAAATCTGATTTTCACATGGGTTGTTTCTAACAGTTTAAAGGTGGGATTTTTATGGCATTATAGGACCTGATCTACTACTACAAGCACACTAAAACAGAGAATAGCCATGGTGATTAATATGTTCACATGGGAGAGTTGGATTTGCGTGTTAATGACCTAAAAATAGGATTTTTATGTTATAAGTGTACATGGATCTCTACCCTAAGCATGTGGAGAGTTAACTAGGTCTTGGTGAGTAAGAAACTCACCTGGATGGGTTGGATTTGAGTCTTGATCCAAGGAAGAAGGTGATGGCTTCAATCCACACTTGTAGTTGAAGCTAGGGTTGAAGAACTTGTTCTTGGAGTTGCCTTGATGAAGCCTTGGTTGAATCTCTAGAGATCTTGAGGTGGAGGTGAAGCTATTGGGGTGATCAAGGAGCTAGGGTTTGTGAGGAAGAAGGAAATTTTGGAGAGCTTTCTCTCTTGATGAAGAAATGAGGAAGAAAAGGGGAATTTTGCAAATGAAAAGAATTTATAGGTAGGGACTTTTGTAAAGGGATTGGAATTGTGATAGAAGTGGAGGGTTTTCTTGCAAAAAGGTGAGGGTGAGGTGTCCCCTCACTTGGACACATGGCCGCTGAGGGAAGGAGAGAGAGTTAGTGGGGTTAGGTGAAGTGTGTGAGTGGGAAATGAGGTGGAAATGAAGTGGAAAAGGAATTTTGCAAATTTGGAAAAATGCCCGAAATTCAAGTATTTTGGAATGGTCTGAAAATTTTACCAAAATCAAGAATAATAT
Organism: Agave tequilana; assembly: GCA_038442645.1. Taxonomy (NCBI): domain Eukaryota; kingdom Viridiplantae; phylum Streptophyta; class Magnoliopsida; order Asparagales; family Asparagaceae; genus Agave; species Agave tequilana. The sequence goes on from JAVJIF010027805.1 coordinate 33,341, forward strand.
TTGAAGACCAATGGTGAAATTCGTTTGAAGAAATACTGTATAGATTTTTAATTAAAAATCCCGGAATCAGTTATTTACCGACTCCGAAAGAATTTTCATAAATTTATAAAAATCTCAGAAAAAGAGTATAAGTAGGAAATATGATTCTAAGCAATAAAGTCTAAAGGACTTTCTAAAAATTCCTAACAGTTTGGAAGATAAAAATTCGGAAATCGGTCAGCGGTACTGGCCGACACCGGTTTTGAAGAAATTCCTTTTAATTCCAGAAAATTCCAGAAAATCACATAAAATCTAAAATATTAGAAAATGATATTTGAAATTAAAATCGGTCAAATACGGAAGGTAAAACGGAAGATACGATCGAAAGACGGAATACGTAGCTAAGTACGTATTTCGGAAGAGGGGTATTACAATCTACCCACCTTACAAAAATTTCGTCCTCGAAATTTCATAAGGTGAAAGATAACAGGAAAAGCAACAGATAGATATGGATACAAGGAAAGATAACGGTAAAGAAGAGTAGAAGAAAAGAGTCTTACCCAATCAAGATGTGAAAAGTTGAGGATAACGATCCCGGATAACGTCCTCACGCTCCCAAGTGGCCTCTCCTGGCGCATGCCTGTTCCATGACACCAATACCAATGGAATAGCTCTGTTCTTCAGTGTCTTGACACTCCTATCCAGAATGGCCAACGGCTGCTCTTGGTATGATAAATCAGGTTGTAGTTCCAGCTCAGAATGATCCAGAATATGGCTGTCATCCCTGACATACTTCCTCAACTGAGACACGTGGAAGACATTATGCACCCCGTCCAAAGATGGCGGTAATGCCAATCTATAGGACACATCTCCCACACGATCCAGGATCTCGAATGGGCCAATATATCTCGGACTCAGCTTCCCACGTGTACCGAACCGGATCACTCCTCTGGTAGGTGATATCCTCAAGAATACATGATCTCCAACCTGGAACTCCAATGGCCTTCTCCGAGTGTCTGCCCAACTCTTCTGCCTACTCTGAGCAGCCCTGAGATGATTTCTGATAAACCTGACTTTCTCTGTAGTCTGCATCAGAATCTCTGGTCCCAAAAGGCTCCTCTCACCGACTTCATCCCAACAAATCGGTGATCGGCACTTCCTACCATACAATGCCTCAAAAGGTGCCATCTTAATACTTGCCTGGTAGCTGTTGTTATATGAAAACTCAGCCAAGTGAAGATGGTCTTCCCAAGATCCCCCAAAGTCAATCATGCAAGCCCTCAACATATCTTCGAGGATCTGGATAGTCCTCTCAGATTGTCCGTCTGTCTGAGGATGATAAGAAGTACTGAATTTCAGACGAGTTCCCAGACTTTCTTGGAGACTCTCCCAGAAATGAGATCTGAATCTGGTGTCTCTATCTGACACAATACTAACTGGAACTCCATGCAGACGAACCACCTCCTTCATATACTTATCTGCCAGAACCTCTGTCGACTGGCCTACCCTGAATGGTATGAAGTGAGCTGACTTGGTGAGGCGATCAACTATCACCCACACCGCATTATTACCCCTGGGACTCCGAGGTAACGCCGTCACAAAATCCATGGTGATATGCTCCCACTTCCATTCGGGTATCGGCAAAGGTTGAAGAAGTCCAGCTGGTCTCTGATGCTCGATCTTTATCTGCTGGCAAACCAAGCACTTGGCAACAAACTGGGCTATCTCCCTCTTCATAGCATTCCACCAAAAGTGCTTCTTCAGGTCCTGGTACATCTTGTTTCCCCCAGGGTGTATAGAATAAGCTGAACTGTGTGCTTCCTCCAAAATCTTCTGTCTGACTTCTCCTCGGGGAACACAAAGTCTATCTCCAAAATACAATGCACCATCTGGGTGAATGCAGATATCCGACCTCAATCCAGCCTCCACCTGAGCTCTGAATGTCAGCAATCTGGGGTCCTCCTTCTGAGCTCCCTTGATCTCCTCTATCAATGATGACTGGATCTGTAAAGCCATGAACTGCCGGCCTTATCACCTCCTCGCACTAACATCAAATCCAATCTGATGAATTCCTGAATCAACTCTCTCTGCTGAGTAAGGTGGACTAGCACTCTGTTCTCCGGCATCCTGCTCAGTGCATCAGGAACGGTATTGACTTTGCCGGGATGATACTGCAAGTCAATATCGTAGTCCGCCATAAGCTCCAACCACCTCCTCTGCCTCATATTCAACTCCTTCTGTGAGAAAATATACTTGAGGCTCTTGTGATCTGTGTATATCAACACCTTGTCTCCCAGAAGGTAGTGTCTCCAGATCTTTAAAGCAAATATCACAGCTGCCAACTCCAAGTCATGAGTTGGGTAATTCCTCTCATGAGGCTTCAACTGCCTAGATGCATATGCTATAACATGATCATGTTGCATAAGCACACACCCCAGGCCTTTACCTGATGCATCACAGAAAATGACCATCCCCCCTCTTCCTGAAGGAGTCCTCAAGATTGGGGCTGTGATAAGCCTCTGCTTCAACTGCTCAAATGCTGCATCACAATCTTCTGTCCATATGTATCTCTCCCCTTTTCTGGTGAGCCTGGTCAACGGAGCTGCAAGTCTAGAGAAATCCTGGACAAAGCGCCTGTAATATCCGGCTAGTCCAAGAAAGCTCTTTATCTCGGTCACCGTCTTCGGAACTGGCCAATTCTGCACTGCCTGGACTTTACTAGGATCAACTGAAATTCCTTCTGCTGAAACTATGTGTCCAAGGAAAGCTATGCTGTCCAACCAGAATTCACACTTGCTCCTTTTGGCATGAAGCTGCTCCTGCTGAAGAGTCTGCAACACAATCCTCAAGTGCTCTGCATGCTCCTTATAACTCTTCGAATAGATCAGGATGTCATCTATAAACACCACTACAAACTGATCCAGGTAAGGAGAGAACACTCGGTTCATCAAGTCCATGAAGACTGCAGGGGCATTTGTGACTCCGAAAGGCATAACCAGAAACTCATAGTGGCCATATCGGGTCCTGAAGGCCGTCTTCGGAACATCTTCCTTCTTCACCCTCAGCTGATGGTAACCCGACTGCAAATCTAACTTAGAAAATACACGGGCTCCATGAAGCTGATCAAACAAGTCATCAATCCGGGGCAAGGGATACTTGTTCTTGATGGTGACCTTGTTCAACTCCCTATAATCAACACAAAGCCTCTTACCACCATCCTTCTTATTCGCCAAGAGCACTGGAGCTCCCCATGGTGAAGTGCTTGGCCGAATCAATCCTTTGTCCGAATACTCCTGCAGCTGCTTCTTCAAGATCTCCAACTCCGTCGGTGCCATCCTGTATGGAGCCTTAGATATAGGAGCTGTCCCTGGAATTGTATCAATGGAGAACTCCACTATCCTCTCCGGTGGAAGTCCTGAAATCTCAGCAAAGACTTCTGGAAATTCATCCCACACTGGCACTCCCTTCTGAACCTCCGAAGTGGTCATCTGAATCTTCTTCTTAGCAGGCTTCACCTCTCCGCTAAACTGGAACTCCGGCTGTCGCGGGATTCTGAAATTGATCTTCCTTCCTCTACAGTCAATCACTGCATAGTACTGACTGAGCCAAGTCATGCCTAAGATTACGTCGTACCCTTTGGTGTCTAGTACGAGCATATCTATGGCCAAGATCTTCCCACAAATTTCCACTGGACAGTCAGCACAAACTCTAGAAGATATAACTACCCCATTCCCGGTACTTATCTCCCACTTGTGGTCTAAAGTCTTAACAGGTATGGAATGAACAGCCACAAAGTGGTCGGAGATATAACAGTGGGATGCACCCGAATCGAAGAGTGCGAGAACAGGTATAGAATGAACTCTGATGTTACCTGTAATCACCTCCTCTGAAGCCTCGGCCTCCTCTGCTGTCAGGTTGTAGGCCTGACCTCTGCCACGCCCTGCTGCTGTCCGGGCTCCTCTCTGCACTGGGCGAGCAACATGCGGTGGAGGAAGGGGAAGAGCTCTCCTCATCACTGGTCCCTGGTGCCTCTGCCCAACTGGCCCTGGTAGTGCCCTCTGTCCATTCTGCCCCTGAGATGCCGGCAAGGTTTGGGTAGCAAACCCCACTCTCCTGTGTGGACAGGTCTCCACGGCATGGTCTCGTGCTCCACACACCAAACACCATCCGTTTGCCCTCCGGCAATTCTGCTGGGAGTGTCCTGGCTTCTGGCAGAAATTGCAGATAAGACCTGGTCAAGCCACCTGGTAAGGAACTGCCCTGAATGGTTGCCTGGCCTGGACCTTCGCTGCTCTGGATGGTCCTCCTCTGCCCACCGGTACAAACGGCCTCTTCATGGCCTGGTTCTCTTGCTTCTTCTGAAACCCACGCTCCACCTCTCGAGCGATGGTGAGAACCTCAGCATAGGTCTTCAGCTGCTGGGGCATCAGAAACATCTGGATCTCCATCTGTAAACCCTGCTGAAACCTGCTTGCCCTCTTCTCTTCATCTGACACCATGTAAGGGGCAAAGCGACTCAGCCTGAGAAATTCTGCAGCATACTCATCTACGGATCTATCCCCCTGTTGAAGCCTGATGAACTGCTCCTCCATGTCCTTCTGAGCAGTGGCGGGAAAGAACCTGCTATAAAAGCTCTTGGAGAACGTATCCCAAGAGATAGGTTCCTTCAAGCGAGCCTCCTCTGCAAGCCACCAAGTCCTGGCTATGTCCTTCAGTTGGATCTTTGCAACCTCCACTTGGTTCTCTTTAGGCACCCTGGCGGCGTTCAGCAGATCGGTGGTGTCTGTTAACCACTGTTCAGCCTCTAATGGTCTCTCGACTCCCGTGAAGACGGCCGGTTGCAGCCGCCGGAAGTCTGACACGTTCCCAGGCCTTTGCTCCTTCGGAGCTGCCAACTCCTGCCTGAGGAGCTCAGTCTGCTGCTGCTGATTCTCCATCTGCTGTTGCTGGTTTCCCAGCATAGTCTGAATGATCCTCAGGACATCAGCACCCTCTCCTCCTACTGGTCCATTCGGTACTTGCCCGACATTGTTGCGACCCGAACGTCTCTCCATACCGAAAGGGATAAGATCTGGAATTGGAAACAAGGGAAGGAGTTTAGGATACGAAAGAATTGATCAACGAAGGAATCAAGAAGGACTATATAACTTTGTACATTGTAGTTGGCATTAGCAAATCACTAGAATTTGCCACTTGGTTGTACTTTTAGGTTTGAGAGCCTAGGCTCTGATACCAACCTGTAACGCCCCGATCCCAATGATACGGGGACGTCACTGCAACGCATATACGTCGGTCAGATGGTGCCCCCACGTATATACGCTAAGCATTAAGTACAACAAGTATCAGAGTACAACACACAGCGTGGTATATTCATATGCCAACATACAAAAAAATAAATACAAAGTTATACCAGTTATGATAAGCAACATCACTATACAAGTGTCCTTTATCACAACCCAAGTCCAAAATGACAAAATACAATCAAAAATACAAAAATGCTCACGTGAGGATGGGGATCCCGTGAACCAAAAAGAAGAGTCGGCACTATGGGACTAGAGCTGGTCAGCCTGCTCAGAAAAGTAAGCCCGGTCCTCTGTGGAAGGCTCCACTTCGTTCCAAGCCTCGGAATCTGAATATGCAAATCCAAAGGGTCAAGACATAATACAAGAAATAAAAATAGCCAAGTGACAAGGATCAAGAATAGAGATAAAGAAGTAGTACTAAGTAACAGTGCGTGACAAGAGACGTAAACTAAATACGATAAAGACATATGCAATAATTCTACAATGGACGTCTTATTATTATTACTTGTCTTACTGTGATATCTAGCTATGTGACCCAGCGTCCCAGAGCACATAGATCCATATCATAGTAAAGCAAGGTTGTTATTGGAAACAGCGGTTGTATCGACGAACTATGTTTACAGTGGGTCCCGTGCATGCCCGGGACCACGGCCCAGTATTGTTCCGTTGCTTGAAGACGGAACCTGCCGCTAGGCTAACAGGAAAGTCATGACAGTAAACAGGAAAGGGAGGAAGCACTCCCCTCGGTCCCCTGGAGTACCGCAGGTAAGACCGGAAACATGGTGCACATCCTAATACCACTGTAAACACGAACACGTATCGATATCCGCATATTTCCCCCTGTCCCCCATGTAAGTTGGTGTATTTTAATAAAAGTCGGGTACATCATGCTTGGTGTTTTAGGGATAGCATGAAGGGTTGGTGGTACTTCACATTTTAACGTGTTATGGAATAACAATATGTAACAACATGTCATGAGGCATAATACAGTAAAGTCCATCAGGTAACAAGTCATGTAGTACAGGTATGAAGCATAAACAAGACTAATGTAATATACATGCATCAGGGAAAAATCAGAAAGTCAAAAGAAAAGGAGTCAGAAATCTGTCCCAGAAAATAGGCTGCCGGTCGACCTCCGGTCGACTGCCGGTCGACTGGTGATATAACTGGCGGTCGAGTCCCGGTCGACTGCCGGTCGACCGTACCGAGTGCGTGAGCTCCAGATTTTGGCCGGTCGACTGCCGGTCGACTGGTCCACCCTAATTTCCTAAGCCGGTCGAGTCTGCGGTCGACTGCCGGTCGACCGCCAGCTCAAATCCGTGCACATTGTGCACATCGGTAGAGTGATCGGTCGACTGCCGGTCGACCGATCCTCTGAAATAGGCTGCTGTTAAGGCAGAAAATCTGATTTTCACATGGGTTGTTTCTAACAGTTTAAAGGTGGGATTTTTATGGCATTATAGGACCTGATCTACTACTACAAGCACACTAAAACAGAGAATAGCCATGGTGATTAATATGTTCACATGGGAGAGTTGGATTTGCGTGTTAATGACCTAAAAATAGGATTTTTATGTTATAAGTGTACATGGATCTCTACCCTAAGCATGTGGAGAGTTAACTAGGTCTTGGTGAGTAAGAAACTCACCTGGATGGGTTGGATTTGAGTCTTGATCCAAGGAAGAAGGTGATGGCTTCAATCCACACTTGTAGTTGAAGCTAGGGTTGAAGAACTTGTTCTTGGAGTTGCCTTGATGAAGCCTTGGTTGAATCTCTAGAGATCTTGAGGTGGAGGTGAAGCTATTGGGGTGATCAAGGAGCTAGGGTTTGTGAGGAAGAAGGAAATTTTGGAGAGCTTTCTCTCTTGATGAAGAAATGAGGAAGAAAAGGGGAATTTTGCAAATGAAAAGAATTTATAGGTAGGGACTTTTGTAAAGGGATTGGAATTGTGATAGAAGTGGAGGGTTTTCTTGCAAAAAGGTGAGGGTGAGGTGTCCCCTCACTTGGACACATGGCCGGCTGAGGGAAGGAGAGAGAGTTAGTGGGGTTAGGTGAAGTGTGTGAGTGGGAAATGAGGTGGAAATGAAGTGGAAAAGGAATTTTGCAAATTTGGAAAAATGCCCGAAATTCAAGTATTTTGGAATGGTCTGAAAATTTTACCAAAAATCAAGAATAATATTTGAAGACCAATGGTGAAATTCGTTTGAAGAAATACTGTATAGATTTTTAATTAAAAATCCCGGAATCAGTTATTTACCGACTCCGAAAGAATTTTCATAAATTTATAAAAATCTCAGAAAAAGAGTATAAGTAGGAAATATGATTCTAAGCAATAAAGTCTAAAGGACTTTCTAAAAATTCCTAACAGTTTGGAAGATAAAAATTCGGAAATCGGTCAGCGGTACTGGCCGACACCGGTTTTGAAGAAATTCCTTTTAATTCCAGAAAATTCCAGAAAATCACATAAAATCTAAAATATTAGAAAATGATATTTGAAATTAAAATCGGTCAAATACGGAAGGTAAAACGGAAGATACGATCGAAAGACGGAATACGTAGCTAAGTACGTATTTCGGAAGAGGGGTATTACAAAGTTGATCACAAAGTGTTTCAATCTTTGTATTTGAGTATTTGGAGGTTGCAGCCTCAAGCGAGCTTGCGGGTTCGCTTGTTGGTATTCTTGCGGGAACGGTGAGGGACTTGCGGTTCCGAAAGTTATTGAGGAAGATTGTACCGAAGTGATCTTTCAGGATCGAGTCATTAGTGGAAATCCTTTATTGCGGTGAAGGTGTGGACATAGAGCTAGTTATTCGAATCTCGAAACAAATCTCCCGTGTTTGTGATTGCTCCTCTCTCAATTTAGTTTTGTTTTATATCTTGCATGCTATTATACTTGTTCTATATTGTTATACATGCTTGATACTGTTTATGTGGTTTAATTAGTGTAGAATTGTTAGTTAAAATTTTTATTTCCGCATTTGATTAGCACATCACCTATTCCCCCTATAGGTGATTTCAGTATCATGTGCGTGAGTTGGGGATTTTTTTTACCCACCCAAGTGTTTTTGATCTAAGGTTGGCAACCCTGAAAAAAGCAAACTTAGGCAAAAATAACCCAAGTGCCCAAGTGCTTTATCGGGGATTGCCAACCTCTAACAAAGCACATTTGGGTTTTTTTGTCCAACAGTGCTTTGTCCGGGGTTGGCAACCCTGGACAAAGTCAAAATTAAAAAAAATAACATAGGCTTTGTCTAGGGATGACAGTCCCGGACAGAGCCAAATTAAAAAAAAGAAAATTTCTTTGTTCGGAGTTGGCAACCCGAGACAAAAATACACACGCGAAAAAAATAGCTTTCCCCGGACGAAGAAAAAAAGACCCTGACGTGCGCGGCGCCACACTGTAGGGGCGAACAGATGTGCCGATATGGCATGACAATTTTTGGAATAAGTATTAGAAGAGGTCATTTATGGAATTATTTATTATGTAAGAGATATTTTTTTTTTGAAAAAATGCCCTTTAAAAACCCTCTAAACCCTAGGGGTGAGCATTGGTTGGTTTGGTTTGGTTTTCGCTAATTTTTGCAAAACCGAGCCGAATCAAAGCGAATCGGTTCGATTCTATTTTTTGGCTTTTTCGATTAGGCTCATTTATTTCCATCATTGCATATATTAATTCATTCACATCCTAAGATATAACTCAACTGATCCCATGCCCTCATCCAAATGCCATGCATGCACTCGCTCAACTACTTATTAAATTCATTTGTCCATGGACTTTTTTCTGGCATGCATGGATGTCAATGGACAAGTCAAACTTCAAATAATTTATTAATTATTTTTAATTAATCAGTTATTTGTTGGGTTGGGTTGGGTTTTGGGGGGGGGGGGAGGAGGGAGGGAGGGGGGGAGGAGGGAGAGAGATGTGGGAGAGAGAGAGATGTGGGTGAGCAATTAGGTGAACAAGATTGTGGCGAGCTTTGCAAACTTACAACTCTCGTCATTCTTTCAGACAGCTTTCCGCAATTATAAAAGACAAGCGCTGGGGACCTAACAATGACTTCACTAGATTCTTTTACGAAGTCTGTTGGTATCAATTCTATCAAAAGCCAATTCTATGCACATTTAACAGATGTATAACTGATACATTATTGATCCTTTATAAATTATATGATCTTTGATATTTTTACTATGCACTACGTGATTCAGTAAACTAAATTTGAGTGGTGTGATATATAGGGTGAGAAATTTGGTTCGATTCAGTCGGGTTTGAGTTTCGGAACTCAAAACCGAAACCCGACTGGTTTGACTGGAATTCGGGTTTCTGGTGTAGGTGCATTATTTTCGGCGATAATCGAACTCTGCCCACCCATACTAAACCTCACTTTCACTTAGGGGGTGTTTGGTTGCAAGGAAGTGAGCGGAAGTAAGGAAATGGGGAAGTATAATTGCTCACTTCCCTATCTATCCAAAGACCAGAAAGGAAAATAAGAAACCCCTTTTCCTTTTCTCTTTTCTCTTTTACACAACAATTTCCTCACTTTCAGAGTGCTACAGTTAATTTTGTGGTCATGTAAATCTCATTTTAATAAGTTGTAGCATTAAAATAGTTAATTTTTTGATCATGTAAAACTCACTTGCATTCTAATTATACTTCATTTTTTATTTTTTTAATTAATTTTTATTTTAATAATATTTTTCGATCAACTTTGTGGTCAACTTTTCTACTTCCACTTTCACATTATCATTTAAATACTAGAAAAGATAAATATTTTCCAAATCACACTTCCCAACAACATTCAAACACCGAAAAACTTACTAACCAATTCCCAAGTTCCCTTTGAAACTATTATCACTTCCTCACTCTTTCACTTTCTTCCTTCCACGCTTAACCAAACATAACCTTATTTCAAAAAAAAGCCACAACTTTCGTTATTTCAAAACACAGAAAAGAAGAAAATCAAAACCCCATCTGCTCTCCCTCCTCCCTATTTCCCCGACCTCGATGGAAACGCCCATCATCATCCCAAACCCTAACCCTAGCCCTAATTCCCTCCAATCCCCACCGCCAACGTCGCCGTCTCCGCTCCCTCCGCGCTCCTTCGCCTCCAAGCGGCCGTCGTTGAGAGTGACGTCAGAGTTCGACAGTGAGAACCAGCTCTTCTTCCACAAAATCTCGTCCAAGCTCTTCGATGGGCTCGCAAAGCTCAAGCTCTCGTTTCAGAACGACAACAACGGCGACATTTCCTACCCTCAGCTAGGGTTCCTCACGAAGCATTTCTCGGTTCTGTACGATGTGGAGTCCAAGAACGCTCTTTTGAGTGGATCGGTCAATCTCTCCAAGTCTTTGCAAGTCAAGGCAACTCATGATGTCAGGGTATGAGCTTTATTTACTTTTTGATGAAAATTTTTAAGTTTAATTGGTGGAACTGATAGTAGAACTCACCTTATACTTGAGTTGCTCATAAAGATGTCAGTTTACTTTTTGAGCGCACCATGCGTTTGCGTATAATTTCAGTTGAATTTTAGTGGCCTGAATGGTTTGGAAAACAGAAATGTAGCAAAATTAAGGCAATTTTACCTTTGAGTTAAGGCAGTGTTTGAAGGGTTATAATTTTTATGAAGTGAAGTTCTGGTACTTCAAATCAAGATCTTCTTTTGGATTAGTCGATATCTCCTGTTATCACCGAATATCGTCTGGATAGAATTAGCATGCCTGAAATCCTGTATAATATATTGGTCTTGTTCCCAAACTTTGGGTTATAGCTTTGCATGCTGTTTAGACCTTGATATGGCACCTTTAGTTTGAGCAGACTCTATCAACAATAATTGAAATCTAAAGAGCTTTGCAAGTGCCTACATATTAGAGCTTTAAAGTTTTTGTTCTATGTAAAGTGTTGCTATCTGACATTGCACATAGGAGGAATTTTCACGGCGATGGTCCGCTTGTTGTTTATCGTGTTACAGAATTAGAGATCTGGACTTTGGCTGCTCGTAAAGGATCACGATTCAACAATGCGATGTTGAAGTTGCATAGAATTCGAAATGGTCAATAAGTACAATTTCTTTGCTTTTGAATAGCAATAACTTGCTGTAGTGGGTAATTCCTAAGGAATCAGTCCACGCACCAAATAAAGAAGTGGATGTAATCAAATCATTGAAAAAGCCAATCACAAACACAGAGAATTACGTGAAAAACCCGAAGAGGGAAAAAACCACGGAGAGGGAGAGAGAAGTTCCACTATGTTAATAGCGATTACAATAGGGTTCTTTGGATTCAGGTGAACCTCCCTTTCACGTTGGAAGGGATCTCCTATTTATACAAGTCATGTCAAATAGATAAGACTAAAAAATTCTGCTCAGTTTGAACACTTAAGTTCCTTATCTTGATAGTCGTTGATCCAAACACCCAAGCTTGAATCGATATAGGAGAGTCTATCTTTATTTGGTGGTCTGTGCTTGGCTGCAGCTGGGAACGAACTGCTTCTGAGAGTTAACTGCCTTGTTTGAATGGAGATTGGGCTTAGAGATAGAGATCTCTATAACCAGATCTGACTCTTCTACTAATCAGTGTTCTAAATGGCGGCCACATCGGCTACATCGGTCGGAAAATTTATCGGAGATGGGGATATATCGGGAATATATCGGGATATTTTCAAAAATCGGATGTCAAAATTGGACTGTAAATATACATATCTTCTTGTCTTAAATCGCATCTCAATAAGACAATATATGCATAAATTATATAAATCTACATAAAACGTCATACTTATATGTTTAAGATATACTTAACTTGATAACGTGCATTAAGCCTATGAATCCATAATCACTATCCAAGTGTAGAATCTTCAAAAATGCCACATTGCCACATCACTCGAATTATCCAAATACCTAACTTAGAAATTGGGTGTAAATGCTATATCGGGTCCAAAATCGCCGAAATTGCTGCCGATATATCGGGTCCATGCCTATTTTTCGGCGATTTTGGATGAAAAACGCTATATCGGTTTGGATGTGCCAAATCATTGCGGCTAGGTGCCGTAAACGCAATATCAGCGCAATATCGGGGTTATATCGGGGATATTTAGAACACTGCTACTAATTACCCTATCCATTCGAAATTTAAACTGGACGAAGGTACCAGATTGTATGTTGTGGAAGTTGTCACGTGTCACATCCGTCTGAGGCTAGATTAGACATGTGTCACGATCTTGGGTGGATCAGAAAGTGATCACTACAGATGCCCCCTCTGCTCCTTTCTCTCTGGAAGAGATCGGGAACTTTCCCTCTGGGGGTTGCAGGTTCTCGGAGACTCTGATGGAGAGAGGAGCAGAACGAAATGAGAACTTTCTGGGCTTGGACTCAAGGTGCCTGTTGTCGCTTCAGGTTTTGTCCTGTAGTGATGTGCGTGGCCATACAATCAGGCAGAGCCTGAAATGTGCATCACATATGCTGTAGCACCGGTCGGATTACTGTCACCTGTAAGACGCTGTGTTTGAGGTAGGTACCACGTATTTGGGGTGATAGTGTTGATTTTATCTGTTGTAACACATGTACGACGCTGATTGAGTGACGGCTCGTTCCCTAGGGTTAAGAGGGCTATGCTTTGAGATTTTGGGCATATTTTCCCAAATTTTTTGCTTCGTCTCTTCTTCTTTCTTGCCTTCTTTTGATCTTTAGATCTTTCAATCCCCGCTTATTTTTGCCGTAATGAAGAAGGGGAAATCTGGTTCGTCTGGCGGTGCGGACAAAGGAAAGTCCACCGTGAAGGAGAAGGGGAAGATAACTTCCCGTCGTACCAGGATCGGAATGGATTTTGATCCAAAAACCTCTAAGCTTTGCGACCAGGAGGCGGTAGATAAATACCTGGCTAGATATGGCTTTTGTTGGAGCCCGAGGATAAAAAATTGAGTTTTGCCCCAACGATGTGGACGTTTCTTTGGCTCCGCCTAATAAGGAGAGTGTATATATGCATTTTCTGATGCTGACACTGAGATTAATGCTGCCGATGACGAATTTCGTTTGCAGCGTTTTGATTTTTTATGGGGTCGCCCCCTCTTAGCTATTGGCGGTGGCCTGGCGTACTGTTCTGGGGTCTGAGGCCCTCTGCGATTTGTACGCTCCCGAGACTTGTTATTGTGAGGTTTTCAGCGCCGCATACCTACTGAGGAAGACCACTTTGGGTGCGCGCTACTTTATCCCCCAGAGCGGGGTGGAAAAGATTATCGTCAACATGGTCGACAACGACCGCGACATGCGGGACATTATGGTTCGGGTGTTCGGTTCATGGGATGCCGACTTGGAAGATAAGCGCGGGGCTGTCCCGGTTATCTGGAACTTGAATGCAAGCACTCACATGGGGGTCCTTGCTTATCGTTGATGTCGAGACGAAGTTGAGAAAGCTGGCAGCTGTCGACTTTAATAGTCGCTATTGGAGTTGGTTGTTGAACCCAAACAGACCTCCAGTTTCGCCAGTTATTTCGAGGGTGCCTGCTTTAGGTAAGAGCCAGCTTGCTCTTGAGCCTAAAGAATCTGTTCAGGAAGACAACAACCTGACTTCGAGACGGAGGAGTTTACCCGAGGGGTGAGCCAACCAGTTGTTAATCTAGGGTCCGAGGGGATGGCTCCCAATAAAAAGAAGAGGGCTCTTGCTCAGTGTTCGCGCCTTCCGCAACCGGAGGTATATTATGAATTTCTTTAGTTTTCTGTTTGTGGGAGCTGTTCTTCGATGCCTTGTTTTCTTTTTGCAGAAGAAGCACTAGTTTTGATTCGATGAGTCCGATGATGAGGGAATGATGAACTTGCTTGAAGCCGCGACTACTCCCTCGTGCACGCCCGCGAAGCAGCCCTCCGTTGCCGAGGAGGATCGGGTTGGATCCTCCGACCGCGTGGAAGGTGCTGGGGGGACTTTGCCCGCTCTCGGAACTGCTGAAGAGGTTACGGGTACGATCCCGGTGGTGCCAGCAGGGCTTTCTACTAATACGTTGCCCCCGAGGATGGGACTGAGGCGATGACGCCTCCTGGCTTGGATGATGCTGGGCTTGAGTCTTCACATAGGCTTGAGAGGATAGATGCTGCTGAGCGTCTTCCGTCTGCGGATGGTGCAAGGATCACCGTGTTGGCTCCTCGGGGGATGCTGCACAGTCTCTTGAGGTGTCTTCGGGGCAGACCGGTGCTGACCTTGAATTGAAATTGTTCTTCCGAAGGGGGCTGTCGAGGTGGTTGTCGGGTATGGCGATTTCCTCGGAGGGCTTGAGGAACTCAATGCCCTCCCTTTGAAGGAGCGGAGGCGACACATGAAAAATGAGGTTTTCAGAGTAAGTAGCGCGATGACTTTGTCTGGTGTTATTTATTTGTGCGCTGTCTGACGTTGGCCTTCCTTTCATAATGTTGTACTCATCTCGGAGTTACTGGACGACCACCAGGACGCCCTGAAGGCGAAGGAGGGCTGATGAGGACATCATGCCACCGCCCAGGGGCAGGTTCGATCGAGTATACTTCAGGAGGCGACGCACTGGTCTTCTATGGCTTTAGATTGGACTTGTTTCAGGCTTTGTTGATAGCAGATGTTTTAGCTTTATTTGTGTTCTTTTTTATTTTTTGTTCTTTTGTGGACGTTTAGTACCACATCGGTTATTTCCCAGTAGTCCTCTTTTGTAAAGCCTATATAAGGCCCCCTAGACTATTTTGTTGAAATTAATGAATGATTAAAACTTTTCCTCAAATTACTTGGTTAAATTCTTGAGTTCAGCTGCTCTCGAGTTTAGGGTGAGAAGCCCGTGCAAGAGGTGAAAACCCAAATCTTATCTTATTCGCAATTTAAATTTGGTTACGATTTGAAGGTGATTGCGATCCAGGTGGTTTTACATCATTTTGGTATCAGAGCACCGGTTTTCAATCCCCTTCAAATATTGTCTTTTCCAAATTTTTCTTCCAATCTCCCAAACCCTAGATCTGCATTTCTGATCTAATAAAAAAAAAGATTTCACTTTTCAGAAAAAAAGAAAAAAGAAAAAAATTACAGTGAAACAAAATCGGTCGAAAATCCCAAATTACACTGTTCACTCGTCTTCAACCCCCCACAGCGCCTCCGCCGCCGCCGCCGACAGCCACGCCTTTCGCCGCCATCATCACCAGGAAGCCACCGCCGACAGCACACCACCACCAGTTTCCCTGAGGCTTCACGACGAAGTCAACCGCCATCCAACGCCCTCATCTTCGTCAACCGTCGACTGCGGGTGAGCCTCCACCGCCGATCTCTGCAAGTCGGCACCAAATTCCGCCGCCAACAGCCCTCGCTGACGACAACAGCGGAGCCCCATCGCTGCCCCTCCTCCGACGTTGTTCAGGCCACGTCGGAATGCTGTCGGCGGATCTCCAGTCCCGTCTGGTCGGTCGCCCTCGTCACTGGAGCCTCTACGACACCCGATCGTCGCCGGAAATTCCTCGTCGTCACCTCCTCGGAGTCGTCGCCTGTCCGCGCCGAGATCGCATCGCCCTCGACCAGAGCAGTTTGCCGTGTCTTCGTCGGAGAGCCTCGCCTGCTCCTCAGTCGCCGCCATCTCCTCCGCCCCCCTGTGTCGCCAGCATCCCCATCGAAGCCATCATCATCGAAGATCTCCAACACCGTGCCCCCTCTTCTTCCTCTGTCTTCGACTTCACCGCCTATTCGTCGCCTTCCGACGCCTTCTCCCCTCGCCAGCGCCTCCGACTGAAGCTCCTATCGCCGGCGATAGCTCCAGACCGCCGACATCACTCCATCTTCCGTCCGATCTCGTCGCCAACGTCAGGTGCCCTCACCGCTGTCATCGATTTTCCCTTAGGTCTCGTCGACGGCCTCTTCGCCTCGCCACAGCGCCGTTGACGCCAAATTCTTAGCCCTAGCAAGGGCAACTCGAGCAGGAGAAGAACGGGTGGGAGAGAGAAAACGGGTACGGGCATATCCGCCCTGGCTTAAAATAGGAGAGCCCAACTCTGGGTTTGGATCCGACCGGCCCAGGTCCATTCAATTGCCCACTCTGGGTTTGGATCCGACCGGCCCAGGTCCATTCAAGTCCACGAGGCCCAGTCAACAGCACAGGTTTTGTTCTGACCCAGTACGGGTTTGAATCCAACCGAGTTCAAGTCTACCCGGCCCAGTTCAAGATCCAGACTCCGTACTGATCCAGTCCAGCAGTAATTCAACTTTTTGAGGGTCGTTCAGGACTCGTTTCAAGTCCGAATTGATCCGTTTTCGAGGCAGTGGATTCGTGACGACCAGTACTACGCGCCTACAGCAGTATCGTTCAGGTTTGAGTTACGGTCGCCTTCTCAGGTAACTTTGAATATTCTGTCAGTTATTCCTGCCATTTAATTAAAATAGCTAGTTCTTCTAATCTGTCGCATGATAGAATTTATTGACTGTTGCCCACTATATAAGTGAGTTGTGTGATTCTGACCTTGAGTGGTAACCCAACTTAACATTAATTGTGCAACTTAACTAATTTGAATTTGTGATCACTTGATATATCTTGAAGTTAACTGTATCAGCACGTGTCTTTATCACTGTCTCCACATTATAAGTTTCTTAATCACGTGTTAATCTAAGTAGCTTAAAATTGGTATTATCTTTCATCACTCTAATCTCTGACTTCTCCTGCATAACATACAGCTCGCATTTAGGGTCAGTTAGGATCTTGCATGCCTACTAGAAGTGGTAGAACTTTTTCTGTAGGCGAAACTTCAGCACCAATGGACCCTAGCATTCATGATACCCTTACACAATCCTAAACAAGATAGAAAACATGGACAGACAACTACAAGAAGTTAGGGATCAGGTTGATGTCAATTGTAGGGATCTAGCAACCAGAATTGGTAGGCTAGAAACCAATAGGAGAAGAATCAGGGAGGATGAAAATTCTCGAAATGACAGTAGGTCTCCGAGGCGTGAGCGAGGCCCACCTTACCAAACATCTGATGCTGATGCCCAGTATATCAGGAGCGTTAAAGTCGATGCTCCTTCCTTTGACGGGCGTTTAGACCCTCAGGTTTATATAGATTGGCAGTTGGCTATGGACCGATATTTTCGTTGGCATGACATGTCTGAGTCAAGGAAGGTTCGATTGGCCATAATGAAATTAACGGGACAAGCTGGGCAATACTGGGAAAACCTAGAGAGGATGATGAGGTACAGAAGGGAAGACTCCGTGGACACTTGGGAAAGCATGAAAGAGAAGCTTATGATGAAGTATGTTTCACCATCATTCAGTCAACAACTGTTAGACAAATGGAATCGATGGACTCAAGGGAACAAATCAGCCGCTGATTACATTGCTAAATTTGATGAATATCTGAATCGGTGTGGAGCTATTGAGTTAGAATCTCCCGAACAGACCCTATCTAGGTTCAGGTCCGGTCTTAGGGATGATTATCGCCGAGAGCTCATTGCTCGAGGCATCACGACTCTAAAACAGGCATATCAGCTAGTTACCGACTTAGATGAGTCTAGAGGATCCTATTTTAACCGAAATAACTTTGAGGATAACTCTAGAACCACCACTACTGGCCAGACAAGCTTCAACCGAACTCTCCCTACCTCAAGTAAACCTGCCTCCAGTTCCTCTAGCGTCAAACCAGCAGGTCCTTCTGGTGCAAAGCCCTTTACATCAGAAAAGCGAACGGTAAGTGAACCAAGAAAGTCAACCCTAAAACCCAATGCTACAGGTGTCAAGGGTATGGTCACCTTGCCAGCCAGTGCCCGAGTCAGACCAAAACCCTCTTTGTCGAAGTTCCTATTGAAGATATAGAAGGAGAAGATGATGGAGAAGAGGTTGTGCACCAACAAGATGATGACTCAGATGCCTCTGTCGAAGAGTATGAATTCAATGGGTGCATCAGAACTGTGAAAATTACGAGCCTACCTCCTGATGTAGCTCGCACCCAATTAGGAGTGGTTAGATGTACTTTAACTCAGCCTGAACCACTCAACGACTGGAGAAGGACTGCCATATTTCAAACTTGCACAAAAATTGGCAATAAGAACTGCAAGGTAATAGTGGATAGTGGCAGCTGCATCAACGCTGTTGCGTCAAAGTTAATCACTACCTTGGGGATGACACCGGTGAAGCATTCAAACCCCTACAAGGTTACATGGATCGACGCTACGTCCATAGATGTTCAGGAGAGATGTCAAATTCCCATCCAGTTTGCCACATACACAGATGATGTGTGGTGTGACATACTCCCCATGAATGTGGGTCATATCATTTTAGGTCGACCATGGTTATTTGACTTAGACGTAACCATACATGGACGTACCAACCAGTGTTCGTTCGTCCATAACGGAAAAAAGGTGAAGATTATGCCAAATCAACCGAAGCCACCAACCCGAGAGAAAGAGGCTGATAAAGGAAAAGATAAAGTGGACGTTATAAATCCTAAAAAAAGGGTTGATAAGGGCAAAGGTAAGATGGAAATGAATTTGATTAGCCACGATCAAATTGAAAAGAGCTTGCAGGATGGTTCTACTTGTTATGCTCTCGTGGCTCGAGAGGCTAGCCGGGATATCGAGGAGCAGATTCCTGAGCACATTAAATCAATTCTGGAGGAGTTTTCCGAAACCCTCCCACAAGATCTACCAGGTGAGTTGCCCCCTATGCGAGACATTCAACATGCTATTGACTTAGTCCCAGGAGCAACTTTACCAAATTTGCCCCACTATAGAATGAACCCAACTGAACATGCGGAATTGCAACGGCAAGTAGAAGAGCTACTTGACAAGGGGTTCATCAAAGAGAGCTTGAGTCCATGTGCGGTTCCCACACTTTTGGCGCCAAAGAAAGATGGTACATGGCGTATATGTGTGGATAGTCGTGCAATCAATAAAATTACCGTCAAGTACTGTTTTCCCATTCCCCGTCTTGATGATATGCTGGATCTGATGTCAGGTGCCACAATCTTCTTCAAAATTGATCTTAAGAGCGGGTACCATCAAATTAGAATCCGACCAGGGGATGAATGGAAAACCGCATTTAAGACTAAAGACGGGTTATATGAATGGTTGGTTATGCCCTTTGGACTGTCCAATGCTCCAAGCACCTTCATGAGAGTAATGACCCAGTTGTTTCGACCGTTTATCGGTAAGTTCGTGGTGGTCTATTTTGATGACATACTGATCTACAGCCAAACCCAGGAGCAACATGTGGGACATCTGAAGCAAGTCCTCTGCACACTCCATGCTGAGAAATTTTATGCAAATCCAAAAAAGTGTACTTTTTGTATAGACAGGGTTATCTTCCTAGGATTTGTGGTTTCCTCCGACGGGGTTTCCGCAGACCCTGAGAAAGTGAAAGTAATAACCGAGTGGCCACAACCCCAGACGATTAGGGAAGTCAGAAGCTTTCACGGGTTAGCCACTTTCTACCGTCGGTTCATCAAGAATTTTAGTGCTATTATGACACCTATAACCGACTGTTTAAAGAGCGAGGTGTTCCAGTGGACTCCTGCTGCCTCCAAGGCTTTCGCTGAAATAAAGAAGATGATGACGGAAGCTCCTGTAATGCGTCTCCCTGATTTTTCAAAAGCTTTTGAAGTCACTTGTGACGCATCGGGACTAGCAATAGGTGGTGTACTGAGTTAGGAAAACCACCCGGTTGCTTATTTCAGCGAAAACTAAATGATGCCCGGCAATGCTACTCCACATATGATAAAGAGTTTTATGCGGTTATACAGGCTTTGCGCTACTGGAGACATTATCTGTTGCCACAGGAATTCGTGTTGTACTCAGATCATGAAGCGTTAAGGTATCTCAACTCCCAGAAGAGATTAAACGCGAGACATAGCAAATGGGTGGAGTTCTTGCAGGATTACACTTTTGTTCTCAAACACAAAGCAGGCATCGAGAATAAGGTCGCTGATGCGCTGAGTCGACGTGTCACGATCTTGGTGGCAATGAGCACAGAAGTGGTTGGATTTGAGAAATTAAAAGAGGAGTATGAATCATGTCCCGATTTTGGAAAATTTATGTCACGTTACGAGACGGCCCTGTTCGTGAGATGTACGGTTTTCTCCTTCAAGACGGTTATCTCTTCAGATTCCGTAAGTTATGTATTCCCCGTACGTCCCTCAGGGATTTTCTCTCTTGGGAACTACATGCTGGAGGTCTGGCGGGACATTTCGGTCAAACAAGACAATTGAGGCCGTTGAACACCGATTCTACTGGCCGAGTCTGAAAAGAGATGTCTCTAAAGTAGTTAGCCAATGTCGCACGTGTCAACTGGACAAGCAACAAAAGCAGATTGCCAGACCTTACACTCCTCTTCCTATACCTAATTGCCCCTGGCAAGACGTGAGCCTAGACTTCATACTAGGGCTGCCCAAAACTCAAAAAAAGCACGATTTTATCCTAGTGGTAGCTGACCGATTCTCAAAAATTGCTCACTTCATCCCGTATTCCAAGACCTCAGATGCGTCTCGAGTGGCTGTCTTATTCTTTGATCATATCGTAAAGTTACACGGGATACCTAAGACCATGGTGTCTGATAGGGATGTTAAGTTTGTTAGCTATTTCTGGAAAACACTTTGGCATAAGATGGGCACCAAACTGAAATTCTCAACCACCTTTCACCCACAGACAGATGGTCAAACCGAGGTGGTAAACAGATCTCTAGGAAATCTCCTCAGGTGTCTAGTTGGAGAAAATTTAAAAACTTGGGATCTCATTTTGCCTATGGCTGAATTTGCATATAACGGATCTGTCAATAGGACTACGGTCTCAGTCCTTTTGAAATAGTAAACGGTTTTAAGCCCAGGCAACCCATTGACTTAATTCCCATGGCTCATCATCATTCTAGGGTATCAGACTCCGCATCAGCATTTGCATCTCATATCCATGCATTACACGAGGAAGTCAGAGACAAGATAATGAAAAATAATACTGATTATAAAGCTTCTGCAGATCTACATCGCCGATTAAGATCTTTTAACATCGGAGATTATGTGATGGTCCGCATGCGACCCGAACGGTTTCCACCAGGAACCGTGAAGAAATTACACGCGCGGAGTGCAGGGCCATTCAAGATTATCAAGAAAATCAATTCAAATGCTTATGTGGTGGATCTCCCACCTGACTTTGGCATTAGTTGCACCTTTAATGTTGAGGATTTGGTTCCATATCGAGGTACTTTTGATACCCCTTCTGATCCATTTGTGGATGAGCCAAACCAAGACCTTCTTTCTGAGAGCCCCCCACTACCTCCACTTCCCCCTAAAATGTCCTATGCAACAGAACATATCGATTCTTTCTTGGATAATCAGATTATCTCTACTGGAGATGGAGGGACGAGACGCTATCTCATTAAGTGGACGGGAAAACCTGATTCAGACAATTCTTGGATTACCGAGGAAGACCTCCAGCATCTTGATCCTGATCGACTAGAGCGCTATCACAGCAGACAGCAGTTCTGTCCCCCACACTCGACAGGGTCGAGTTCTTTCCACCCGGGGGAATTGATGAGGACATCATGCCACCGCCCAGGGGCAGGTTCGATCGAGTATACTTCAGGAGACGACGCACTGGTCTTCTATGGCTTTAGATTGGACTTGTTTCAGGCTTTGTTGATAGCAGATGTTGTAGCTTTATTTGTGTTCTTTTTATTTTTGTTCTTTGTGGACGTTTAGTACCACATCGGTTATTTCCCAGTAGTCCTCTTTTGTAAAGCCTATATAAGGCCCCCTAGACTATTTTATTGAAATTAATGAATGACTAAAACTTTTCTCAAATTACTTTGTTAAATTCTTGAGTTCAGCTGCTCTCGAGTTTAGGGTGAGAAGCCCGTGCAAGGGGTGGAAACCCAAATCTTATCTTATTCGCAATTTAAATTTTGGTTACGATTTGAAGGTGATTGCGATCCAGGTGGTTTTACATCAAGGGCGAGGTGGCTGATTTGCACCGGGGATGGAGCTTAGTGCTGCGAGGAAGGCGGCGACTGAGGAGATCAATTAACTCAAGGTGGATTTGTGCCGTGAGGTGACGGCTCGTTCGAGTCGGGAAGACGAGCTGGCACGGCTAAGGGAGGAGCTGGCACGGCTAGGGGAGGAGCTAGGCAAAAATGGCTCTGAGATGTTGAAGGACTCCGAGCTGCAACGAAAGGAGTCTACGCTGCTGGCTGCTCAGTGGGCACTTGAGGAGACACATCAGCGTGCAGAGGGTGCGGAAGCTACCCTGAGGTCCGAGCGGGATGCTTTTGAAGAGACAGTGGAGTGCCTTAATGATGACTTGAGTAGGACACATTGCCCTTGATGAGGCAGAAGGGCGCGAGCATGATGTTATAGCTGATTGCCAACGCGCGCTGAAGGTGTCCAAATTTAAGAAGTATAAAGAAGGGTATGAAGACGGGAAGCGTAGGGAATCTCCGAAGTACTCACTTGACATTGGGCCCTTCCTTAAGGGTGAATGTTAGGATCCTCCTGAACATGGTTCAAAGTAACGGTCTCGGCCGCCGACTCGGAGGGCACTGTTCCACATCGGCCTCGGCGTCGCGAAACGTACTCGGGTGATACACACAAAACGCGTCATAAAAAACTCAAAAAATTCTGAAAAAATCACGACAAAATTTTAAAAACGGTAGACACCAAATTAATGTATGACATATCCAAAACAAATTTGTTTTGAGGGGTAATTGGGGAAATATAATGATTTGGGGGTAAATTTAATAAAAGTAGTGATTTGAGGGTAAATTTATAAATATGGAAGATTTGAGGGTAAAATGAGAAAAATCCAAAAAAAGAAAATATAAGAGGGGGGGAGAGATTTGATCAAATATCTCCCATCCCCTTCCGATCTCTCTCCCCCCTCTCCCCCTCCGATCTCTCCCCCTCTCCCGTCGATCTCTCTCCTTTCTCTCTGTGGTTGGAGGCGACACGAACAATGGCCTGGAGGTGGCGCGGCTTGGAGGCAGGGGGAGAGAGAGATCAGAGGGGGAGAGGCGGCGGCCTGGAGGCGGGCGAACGGCGGCGAGCGAACGACGATCGGTAAGTTTTTTCCTTTTTCGATACCGACTCGGAGGTGACTCACTCGAATCGGTCGATTCTTGTCGTGAATTGGCTGAGTCGGGGCAGAGTCGGGGCCAAGTCAGTCAACCCCTTTCACAAAGGGCTACTTGCGGATCGTTCTCGGAACGGCAAGCGCCGTTCCGAATACGACTCGGTCGAGTTTTTGAACCCTTCTCCTGAAGGCGACGCTACCCATGCTGCCGAGGTGGAGGCCTATCTAAATGCTCCGTCTAGGGATGAGACACCCCTGACATTAGGCCTCCTGCCGACTGCACTTGACGCAGGGCGGGTAGCCGGTGTTCCCTCAGCTATAGTTCGGGAGACCTCTCTGAATACTCCGCCCAACGACGCTGCTCCACAGGCGACGAGCCTCCCGCCGGCTGTTTCTGATGCTGGGTAGGTGGCCTAGGCTGCTGTCGAGGAAGCAGCTCTTCCGACTTTCACTTTTGAGGGCTTCCAAAAGGCAAAGACCAAGTGAGTGATTGAGAGTTGTCTTTTTTGGTTTTTCTACCGTTGATTGTAAAGATCTGGTATAATCTTTTGAAATGAAATAGTTGGGTCTTTGGGTTTCCCTTCTTTTTGAATATTTTATTCCCTTTGTGCTTTAAGACCGCAGCGGATGCAGGTCCGACAAGCTTCTTCTGTCCGTCTTCTGACTCGGTGGTCGGTGATCAAAGGGAGAGCCTTCGGAGGCTGGGATGTCTCCTGCTTGCATAGGCATTGAGGAGGTTTGCGCTTCGAGCGAGGAGCCGCCCGAGGAAATCAAGGGCTCCGGACCTAGGAGAAGAGAGGCGGGGGTGGAAATAGACCTGGATGATGAGCCTAGGTCGTTGTTGGACTCCTTGAATGCCTGGCGGGAGAAAGCAGCCGTGGTGGAGCTCCCGATAATCCCTGGGCTTTCTCGCCCCGTAGAGCTCAAGTTACTCGACCTTCTAACCTCTCAGCTAGATTGTGAGCACATTTCTCATAATACGCTCGTGGCTGGTCATAAGAACAGAGTGGACGACGTCCATCAAAATGGGCGTGAGCTACTGAAGGTGAGCTCTTCATTGATGAGGGAGAAGGTAGTGCTTGAAGAGAAGCTATTGAGTCGGCTTCTGGAGTTGCAGAAGGCGTTGGAGGAGATGTCTGGTCTTCAAGGAAAAGATAGATTTGGCCCAGTTGGAGATTCTCTCTTTGGGAACGGGTTGACATGGGCTGTTCCGAGAAGCCGACGCTCGAGCGTGAACTCCGAGCTGTGCGCAATAGTTTAGAGAGCCGTGATAAAGATGTGGAGTTGAGGACTGAGGTCTCGCGCCAGTTGGATCGTTATGATGATCTTTGGATTGTTCATAGAAAGTTGTTGGAAGAGGCGCAGAAGCTGTGTTCTGAGGTCATAGCCCTTAGATCAGGCGTCCAAGTACAGGGTATCGGAGTACGGCTAGGGGTCGAGAACCGGAGCCCCGAAGGTCCTAGCTTTCGGCCCTCCGGGTTGGTCGTCAGTCCTGGAGATCGACCGATCGTGTTGAGAGCTCAGGCAGTTGGCATGAGAGAGCTCGGAGAGGGTTGACAGATCAGAGGAGCGGTCACAGACGGGAACAATGGGGCTAACCTGCTTTTGTATGGATGAGTGTGATCATGAGATGTGTCATTTATTTTCTGTGGGTTGAATTGTTGCTTTTGACGCTCCCATGTGATGCATTGTGTCTTTGTTTATAGGGAGCCATTGGGGTAGGACTCGATATATGCTGTTGTACCTGGAGAGGACATGAAAATAAAAAATTGGCATAGTTTTATTGGATGTCATGCGGTTTTACATGTAGTGCCACTCTGGGTGGGAAGCACATTGCCCGGTGGAGATCTTCCCATCCTGGGTGGTGTTAAGGAGCGAGCGTTTCAGTCGACCGTTTCAACCGGGGCCTCTCCGACTGCAGGGTCTACCTCCGAGTCGAGGATGAATTCGTCCAGATGTTCTTACCTAATTAGATCCTCGAGGTGTCGTTTGAGAGCCCATCATTGCGCTATAGCGTGCCCCCGACTGTCGTGATAGGAGTAACTTCCTGCTTACAGGGAGTCTGGGTCGTGTCTGGCAGTTTTGGGGAGCTTTAACCAGGGCTGATGCTTGATGATGTGGAAGATCTGATCAATCGGGGATTCGGGGGGGGGGGGTGAAGGTGATAGAGCCTTCGGCCTTCGCCGTCGTCAGGTGAGCGTCCTCCTTGGGAGTTGGGGCGCTCGGTGCCCCCTTGCACGTTTCCTCGAGCTGCCGGGCTGAAGGTTCTCGGGATCATCATGTGAGACAATCGCTTTGGGGCACATCTTGTTCAACTTGAAATGTAGGTCGGTCGGCGTTGCGGGATGTTGGTAGACCTCGGGAAGAGAGTCTGCCAAAATTTCCCGTGTGCCTAGCTCGATGACCCGATGCTGCGCCTTTCGCAGAACCTTTATCTGTGTGAGCATCTGGTGATTGACTTGCTCACATTCCACTGTATCGCGGTGGAAGGCGACAAGTTCGCGCTCGCGATCGGCCTTTGCCCGATGTTCGTCTACCTATCGTCGCTGATTGATCACCATTTGGACGAGTTGTTCGCGGGAGAGGGCCGTGGATCAAATTCATCAGAAGTGTTGGCGTCATGACGGGAGGTGTTCTTGTGCGCCATGATCGTTGGGTGAGGATATTTTCGTGGAAGGGTTAGGGTGTTGGATCGCGAGAGATCTCAAGGGTACGATTTCGAGTATATACATCTCAATGAAATGCAGTGGGTAATTCGTAAGGAATCAGTCTAGACACCAAAATAGGAAAGTGGATGTAATCAAATCACAGAAATAGCCAATCGCAAATACAGAGAATTATGTGAAAAACCCGAAGAGGGAGAAAACCATAGAGAGGGAGAGAGAAGTTCTATTATGTTAATAGCGATTACAATTGGGTTCTTTGGATCAGGTGAACCTCCCTTTAATGTTGGACGGTATTTCCTATTTATACACATCATGTCAAATAGGCTAAGAAATCCCGCTTATGTTGAACATTTAAGTTCCTTATCTCGACAGCCATTGAGCCGAACACCCAGGCTTATATCTATATAGGAGAGAGAGTTCATCTTTATGTGATGGTTTGTGCTTGGTTGCAGAGGGACGAACTGCTTTCGAGAGGTAACTGCCTTGTTTGAATAGGGATTGAGCTTAGAGATAGAGATCTTTATAACCGGATTTGACTTTACTACTAATTTCCCGATCCGTTCGAAATTCGAACTGGACGAAGGTACCGGATTGTATGTTCTGGAAGTTTGCCACGCGTCGCGCATCCGTCAAAGGCTAGAGCATGTGTCACGATCTTGGGTGGATCAGAAAGTGAATACTACACATGCAAAGCTAGATAGATGCCTATTTGTTTTACCAAATACGACAACACCAACCTTAGAGTTGGCTGCGTGGATCTTTTTCCTCAATTCAGCTCTGTTAAGGCTCTCTCTCCTCTGTCAAATTGGCAACTATCAATCTTTTTTCACTGCCTAAATCTAGGTTCACTTTGGTCTAACCCTAGTCCTATTAGCTCAGTCAACTATGATAGTACTGCAGCTATTGCATCTTGTCGAGTGCATTCATCAGTCTTCTTGCACATATGTGATATCTTAGTGGTATTTTGGGAAAATCATCACTCCATATCTGTGTTTCTCTTAACTGCACCACCTATTATCTTGTTAACATGCTCAAGGTTTATTTCAACTTTATATGTTGGTGATTACAGTATGCTAGATGTTGTAGGCTGATGTAATACTACTGTAAGCTGCCGTAGATGTGTAGCCTAACTTGATATATCTATTGTAAGCTGGTTTCTCTTTTTGTCCTGGATGGTGTCTCACTTAACATATCTATTGTAAGCTGGTTTCTTCCCGTTGAGCGTGTATACATGCCACATGGTAATATGGATTACAGATGGAGCTTAACAAACTCGATTAGAATCTTCAGTCCTTGTAGTTGTTTCATTTAATGGCTTATATCAGCTTTGGATTCCCTGGTGTTCTAATTAAAGACTAGAATAAGATTGCTGTCTCATGCTGGGTTTTCTCCTTAGGGACCCTGGATCTTTTGCTTTTCTTATAAATTTATTAAAGCTTAAAAGTTATTACTGCTTCATTTTTTTTTCCTGTCTTTGTTATCAATACCTGAACTTAAGGAATAAATCCTTTCATCTTGTTTTCTGCTTTTGTCTTATTCTCTTGCTTTGGGTATCCAAACTTGACTCACAGAGTTGAGATACATTTATACAAGTTAAAGGAAATGTTTTCTTAGAGAAAGTTGTCATGCTTTTGTGACATAACATGTCTCATTTCTACCACTTGGTTTGCTATTTTGGGTTTTCTTTGCTCGTTAAGGAATAATATGCAGTCATTTCTCTCAGACTTCTGTAAGATAGTTCATATTTCAGAGTGGTTGGATTGGAGTCCCAGAATATATTCATATAGGCTGCTCAAGAAATAGTTTATCTTTGTCATGCACTTGCAAAAATGACCAGTCTATTGTTTCTAGCATTTCCTTGGGTAGTGTCTTCCAATTCAGATATCACTGTCAAAAGGTGAGTGTTTTTGTTCTGTTTCTTTATAGTTTTAATAATGTAGTGATATTACGAAATTGCTGTCTGGAAATTTCATTTGGTGTATCATTTGCTTATTTTCTCACTGAATATTCGGTGTCTTTTATTATTGCTTTATATAGTTGTTGTGTATATGTTATATATAGATACGTGCACACACACGCACACAAAAAAAAAAAAAATACAGACACACACATAAAGGTTAGCATAGGGCTGTATGTTTTGTTATTCTTTTAAGCCTTTTTGTTGTGTGTTCTTTTTGAAATAGTCCAACAATAGCAAAAAGTTTGCTTCATGTTTTATAAAAAGGACAACTTTTATGGTGAAATAACTATATTCACGTAAATATGAGATGTTAACATGCCTATTGATGCAAGATGGAAGGGGAAATTAGGGTTTGTGGTGGGATTGGGGATGAACAAATCTAGGGGTTTATGAAAATTAGAGAAAGAATAAGAATTCAGGCTCATACCCGGATGAATCACTCACCTACTTTATGCATCGCACATAAAGATTTCAATGAAATAAAATTAGGGTTTCAATTGCTCCATAACTCATTCATTCATTGATTTTCAAGCAAAATTCTACCAGAGTATATATAGAAAAGAGGCCACGTGCGCTACGCATGCCTCAAATAAAGAAAATAAAAAACTATTAAAAGAAAATAAAAGACTAATAAAAGAACTAATAAAAGACTACTACTGATCTTAACCAAAGACTACTACTACTAATCAAATCCAACTCAAGACTTTCCGACTTCTTCGCGAATAGATCTTCCAATAGCTCGCTGGATCGTCAATGTCCCCATCACCTATTTTGGTTAATCATA
The DNA here is from genome assembly GCA_038442645.1 of Agave tequilana. NCBI lineage: Eukaryota > Viridiplantae > Streptophyta > Magnoliopsida > Asparagales > Asparagaceae > Agave > Agave tequilana. The sequence goes on from JAVJIF010027805.1 coordinate 62,052, forward strand.
CACAAACTGAACATGACCACAATTATTTTCATAAATGGATTTTTTTTGAATATAAGCTCCTAACAACTGTCCTACTGGAAGGACTGATTTGCAATGGCGAGATATTCTCCTAAGCCACTCATAATAGGTTATCCGCATTGTTAGGGACTTATATGATTGTATCAAATATCATGTTTGTGGGGTATTACTATCAAGCTAGAATTTTGTAGGGACTTTAATATGTACAACCCCCTAATAAAAACAATAAACTAATATACTATAAAATGTTCGAAGTTTCATTCCTTTCAGCCCAAGCTTTAGGCTCATCTGGCCAAAATCTCCCAAGCTTTAGGCTCATCTGGCCATAGATTTTGGCCTTCCCATTTTGTTGCACTGATCTTTTGGTTAGAAAAACCAAATTTCATTCTATAGGGAAGTTGATAATACAAAAATAAGATAAGGTTATTGCCCTTGAAATATTCTCTACTCATGTAGGGTATAGCTTTATTGAAAATTTTAATATTTAAATGATATCCTAGCAATTTTGCTACTGTGGTATCTTTGACAAGATTTCAGCCAAAATGACCCAAAACTTGGAGTTTAGATTATCTTTGTACATTTGTTTGGGGATTAGTACATTTCTTGTTGTATGTAAACTTGGAAACAATAAAGTTGATCTTTAAAGCTTTTGCTTGAGCACTATGATTCCAACTTTAAAGGTCTTGCTTAAGCGATTTGAGCATAATTTACAATCTTGAACTTCAAGTTCCATGCCCATTTTAGAGAGCTGATGGGGGCAGTCAGGAAGACGACACTCGACACTTACAATACCAACATACACGCAGTAACACTAGTGACAAGTGAATAACCTCCTTCCTGAGTGCTATATTTAAATCATAAGCAGTCACATGTATTATGTATGGAGATGACACATTAACTGATTGGTGTCTTTTGTGATATAATAACTTGTAGTTGTTTGCATTTACATCTTGTATTTTATTGAATTCTTCTATATATCGTCATTGTCTTTAATAATTTTCCATAAAAAATGAGTCCAATTATAGAGCATTAATCTAAATTGACCGGGCCAATAGGAAGATTGGTCAAATTCTAGTCCGTAAGTTTACACATATTTACCAAGCACTGTATATGAGTGGGATGCATAGTTTGGGTGCGGTATGTCTGGTGTCCTTCATGGGCATAAAATGACATCCTGAGAAATGATAAATATATCTGGCACAATGGGAAATGGTACTAGGAAAATTATTTCAACACTCACGGGACACTCAGCTAACACTTAATCGAAACAAGTATCTTAATATATTGACACGTTTATGATCCATATCAAAAATGGTTTCCTAGTTGGGCAGACTTGGGAAACATATGGGATACTGACTACTGCCAGTATCGTTTTTAGAAAGAAATTGTAGAAAAATGAAGATCTGGTTGCGCAAATTTAACTAGACTCTGTTCATAGAAAAATTATTAGCACATTTTTATTTTTGTGTAGAATGGAACTTTAATGAACATTCCCTTAAAGATGTAAGCTTTTGAAGGAACAAGTGAATCCCAACTCTGTCCAAAAATGGACTTCTTTCCTGGTCTCAGTTTACCCTTCTTTTGAAAATACTTTTCCATCGCTATGATTATTTTGAGAAAATATCCATATGCAATTATATATATATATATATATATATATATATATATATATATATATATATATATATATATATATACAGACACACACGCGCGCGCGCGCGCACACACACAGAGATAGATTTGTGTCCTTCCAAAGGATTTGAGGCCGAATCCTTCCCACTCAAATACCAACGTCGGACACTCGAATACAAGATCCACTCCATTAAAGTTGATCTATATTATTTCAAGTATCTATAAACCAAAAATCAAGCGTTTTGAGTACTTTTTGCCCATGCATCAAGTAGAAAAAAACGGACGGCTTAAATAGTGAGTTAGTTCAACGGTGTAGAACATTTGAAACCTAAAATGGAGAATTTGTATGTCTAAAGATATAGATCTAACCAACTTAGGTTTCAAATGTTCTTCACCATTGAACTAACTCACTATTTAGGTCGTCCATTTTTTCTCTACTTGATGCATGGGCAAAAAGTACTCAAAACGCTTGATTTTTGGTTTACGGATACTTAAAATAATACAGATCAACTTCAACGGAGTAGATCTTATATTCGAATATCAGAGGGTTGAATTTGAGTGGGAAGGATTCAGGCTCAAATCCTTTTGGAAGGACACAAGTCTCTCTCTACATATATATACATATATATATGGAAAAGTGTAAATCAGTACTCTATGTAATAGATTGAGTTGTTTGAGTTAATGGAAACAAACTGTAATACATTGGAGGCTTTGGGTTAATCTAGTCCTTCTCTTGGTGTACTATAGTGGAAGGTGACGGCCAGGGTCCTCTCCCCTCCCTATAGTTATCCGAGATTTGTGAGTCAGAGTAGCCTAGCCTTGTACATTTCTGTAACATTATTCCTGTTAACAATAAAATTACTTTTACTTTTCAAATATATATATATATATATATATATATATATATATATATATAATATATATGGGGTTACTGTACCTCAGTCGCCAGCTGAGAGAGTTTCTCAGTCGGCAGGACGTGGCAACATAATAGCCACGAATTTGTCATTAATTTTTGCGGACAAAAACCAAAAAATTTCCGCCCGAGTAAGTATCAGTCACTTCAACAATCGCATTGACGAAAATGCCCTCACTCACAACTTTTTACTGTATGTAAAATCTTTCCTTCATCAATCCGAAAAGTTTAGTGTTATTTTTTCCCTAAATTTTTCGATCTTTTTCGTTCAAAATTTTGAAAAAGATTATTTTTTTAAACGTCCATTTTTTTAAGATTATTTTTTAAAAACTCTGCTATTGATGTCGCAGTGTTGTCGTCTGTTTTCTCATTTTTGGGGGTCTGGGAGCAGTCTCTTCTAATAAGTTAGCCTAATAGGATACTGCGTCCCTGGTCGCAGTATGAAGAAACAAAGGCCCCTTCACGGTAAATTATTTGTGTTAATTAGAAAATTGCGACCTAGTCGCAGTGTTTTTATGTTCTGCTAAGTTAGCTTAATAGGATACTACGACCCCGTCGCAGTATGAAGAGACAAAGGACCTCATTGGTTATTTATTTAGTTTAATTATGAAATTGTGACTACTGTCGCAGTGTAATATATCAGTGCGACCTTAGTCGGAGTATTTTATAGTTTATTAAAGACTGTTGCGACCAAGGTCGCAGACTTTTTCCTTTTCAAATTGTATTTAAAAGTATTGCGATCTTGATTTTTATACTAATATTGTTAATGTTTCTGCATCTATAGGTAAGTAAGAACTGAAGGTTCGTCCTATGAGATCGAGCCTAAAGCCTATGTGCGAATTCATAAGAAAATTCAAAAAGCACATTCTGGCCGATTTTGTCAATTCAAAAAGCCTATGTCGGAGTGTGCCCGCATTAAACTCATGGCCATTGTTTTTTCTACGGTGACGAGTAAAATCAATAACTTATCGCGGGCTTTTTCACAACCTTCTCCGTGGTTATTGCGTTAACAACACGGAAAATATTTGAAGGTCGAATTCCTACATCAACCAAATTGCTCATAATGCTTCTGCTAATTTTTGATCAATGTGTCTGGTGAAAGTAAAGTGATGGATCTTATTCGGGCTTGATAATTTATATGAATGAGAATCAACAAACTTGGTGACAACCCAAAATTTCCGGTGTAATAATAAATGAAGACGCACATGCATCTCAGCAGGACAAGCAACTCTAGTGTCGATTCGACGGTTGACTGTAAGCCCATCTTGTCTTTTGTCACACAACTTCTTCACATCCTCCTTGTTGCAACAAAATTTTCTGCAAATAACTTCATGAGGCCTCCGTGACTTATCTATTCCTTTTTTTCTCACGCTAAAACCTCTATTCTTTGCATAAGAATTGTAGAAGTTGTATGTTTCATTGTCTGTGGAAAACTGTTTCCTAAAAAAATAACTGAGCTTCCAGACATTTCTCTATGTGAATTCAGATCCTATAAAATAAATTGTTAAACTAAATAAAAGAAATAATTGAAAATCACACGTCTGGACTATAATAAATAAAACTGCGACTAAGGTCGCAGATGATGTAACTTCTGAGTAAAAGACTGCGACCGTTGTCGCAGTTCTTCGTATGGCCAAGTTTTTAAAAAAAATGTGAATAATAACTGAGAAAATTTGTCATTAATATATACTGCGACCTTAAGTCACAGTTCTTAAAATTTAGTGTATAAAAAGAAATAATTAAAAATCACACGTCTGAACTATAATAAATAGGACTGCGACTAAGGTCGCAGTTGTAAAAGATAGCTTTGACCACTGGAAAATTGGTTTTAATACATACTGCGACCGTAGTCGCAGTTCTTACAATTTAGTTTATTAAATTAAATAACTCCGACTGAGATTGCAGTTAACAAAACTGTGACATTGTTATTGAAAAAAAAGACTTTAGTAAAAGTGATTATATTGTTCTGTAAAATAAAATCTAGGTCACAGTTCCATATATGTTGTACAAAATTTTTTACATGTAAGAAATTGCGGGAAAAAGGATAAAATAAAAACCTCTTGATCAGCATCCAAAATCTCAAACCTTCAATATTTTCAATATTCTGTGAGAAAGTTGAACCAGATGATATATGGTTCATATTTAGATCGGGAGATATGAATTGGGGACGACGACTTGAATTGGCAGGAGAAGTGTTCTGCTCCGCCGTCGACATTAAAATAGAAAAAAAGATTTAGGTCTGCAAAGTAAAAAAAGAAAAAACCTACCTGATCCGAATATTGCTATTTTTAGAAAAAAATTTATGGCAGGAAAAGGAAACCTAAATATGACAACGAACGAAAAATGAAATAGGGGGAAATAATAATAAACAATAGCGGGACAAATGGCTTTTATCGAGGGGCATTTAGTAATTTCACTTATTCTAAAAGGCGGGCTGCAACTTATTTGTGTGGTAAATAATGTGCCACGTCACCGCAGACTGAGAGACTCTCAGCTGTCCGCTGATATACACATTTCTGTATATATATATATATATATAATCAAGGTATGTAAGTAAAATTTTATTTATATATTACAAGTAAAGCTTAATAATATGCTATTATAACATATATAAAATGATATATATATCAATGTTTAAAATAACGATAACGTAATGATAACGTTTTTCTTCTGTTATGTTACATAGGTTATAACATAATACATAACGTAGGTTACGTGATTTATATTTTATTTAATAAAATATATATGTACCATATATAAGAATTTTCATAAATAAAAAATAATTTTAAAAAATTAAAAAAAATAAAAACAATATATAAACATCTAGCAAATATCACAATTTTTTTCACATTCACAAGTTATAATTCATAATTCCATTTACACAAACAACATGGTCCGCATATTTCATTATAATTC
>JAVJIF010027806.1:0-71145 GCA_038442645.1 Agave tequilana
ATTTTACTGTTGATTAATTAGCAGTAAGCAGGGTTATCACAGAACAAAGTTTAACAGAGCAGTAGACAGATATTGCAATTTGCAGCAACCTGTAAAAAGATGGATCAGTAGGGAACTACTCATGCGCGGTTTCGCGCAATTGCCGCGTTTCCGCGACTCTGAAGTAGGCTCTTGTGCTCTGCTTCGAGGGCAGAGGCACAGAGTTGCTATATGTCCACTTCTGCTGTCAGTTTCCCTGTTCTCCAAACCTGCAAACAGAAAGAATAAAAGAATTAGTTAAAAAAAATTTTATTTTTAGAGAAAAAACTTACCGTCCCTCCCCGGCAACGGCGCCAAAATTTTGATTGAGATTTCCCTGCACACAAAATAAGGATTATTAGATTTAAAATTAAAGGTGTGAGGTGCTCAATTCGAATCCCGCGGTAGCAGTGGCTATGCGGGTCGTGATCCTCAAGGAGGGACTAGCGATGAAGCGTTTGTAAGTTATCTCTATAAATTTCTTTTTTTTAGTTATTAAAAGAAAATTAAGAAAATATTAATTAAAGTTAGTTTAGAAAGAAAGCGGTATTTTACAATGAGTCGGAAAAGAAAGAATTGGGAGAAGTGTTGTGATTTAATCTACAAGAATAAAAGAAAAGAAAAGAAAAGGAAGAAACACTAACCTTAGTTTGGTTGAAGAAAATATGATATCTTAACACTTTCTACCTTACTTTGGAGGCATGAACGCATAAACCATAGGATCGATCTCAGTCCCCTATTCGCATTATATCATCAAGCCTTGACAAGTATGAATTGATACGTACCTTGAGGAGGAGAACATCTCCATGAAGTATCGTTGGTACTCGCTAAGACTTGTTATACTTGTGCTTCAGAAATCACTTGCATACTCATCACAAACCAACAGAGATAAAAATAGAAAAAGAGAAGAAAACAAAAAGAAAAGTAAAAGCAATTAACAAAAGAAAAATATTACCTTTATTACTTGAAACAAACGAAGAGAAGAGAAGCATACATCGGTGTCACTCTCAACATAGCTATCTCCCTCACTTACATAAAAGATACAAAAAAGAAAAGAAAAGAAAACCTAAACTAGAAGAAGAAACCTAAAACCCTAGATTTGGCCCTCTGGCTCTGCCTCTGGACGCCTTTTAGGTTGCTCTGCAGGGGTATTTATAGGTGCAGAAGGTAGTAGAGTCCCATAATAACTCCTCAACGAAAGCGGTTCCCCAGACTTATCCAATCTGCCGCGGAAACGCGGCTTGGGCCGCGTTTCGCGGCCTAAGTGTGTCGGTTGGCCACGTGCTTTGGCGCGTGGCTTCTCCTGGTCCGTCCATCTGGTCGTTTCTTTCTGGAAGTTTGATCATGGCTCTTTATCTTGGGATTTCGAGATAACTTAGGAATCAAGTTACCTAGATCTCAAATATCCCAATATCTTTTATCCACGAATTTGTGATCCTTCTTTGGCTTTTATTCTCATCCTGCAAGTGTTTAGGGTTGAATAGAAGTCTATCCTTCCCTCTTCTTTAATATTTGCAACTTTGGCCCTTGTGTATTTGCACTTTTGACAATTGATATTTGCACTTTTGCACTTGGGCTTGAATATGGGCTTTTGGGCTTCTTTTAGGCTTTATTTATTATTAAAATAAGAACTCAAGGCCTGCACACAATAAATCACAAAATATTAATAAATGTGCAGAATTATATGAATAAATATGAAAATGTGATGGTAATAAAGATGATAAAAATGCACTTTTCACTACAATCAACAGACCCTAATGCTATTTAAAAGTTAAAGAAATAAATAATCATGGGGAAAATAAAAAATAAAATTAAATTAAATAAATAAATTTAAGTAAGAATAATAAATATAATTAAAATATTAAAAATAAAAAGTTAAAAATATTAATATTAAAAAATAATAAATAATATATTAATAGTAATAATAAAAATAATTAAATTATATTAAATAAATAATTATAAATAACTATTAATAAGTAAATAATAAATAATTAATTAATTATAATATATAATTAAATTAATTAACTAGTAAATACTAAAAAGTAATATATTAAATATTAAAAAATAAAAATATCTAATAATCAAAACTTATTAAATTGAAATTAAACATTACTAATCTATAAATAAAGTAAGTGATTGCACACATTATTGCATTATTTTTTATTCCATTTTCACATTTATCATGTAATAAATCTGCTATATTCCTTGTCTTAAAGTCTATGTTGCAGAAGATAATCATGGGGAGAAGAGACAACAATCAAATAAATATCAGTTAAATTCAGATTTAACTAGATCTATTTGGTTAGAGGAGGATGATCCCAAATCCAGTTGGTTAAATTCAGTTTTTGGTGAATCAAGTAGTTAAAGTTAAAGATCAACTGAGAATAATGTCAAATACAGAGTCCAAATCCAAAGGGATAAATGGATAGAGAAGATCAGCAGATGAGGTGAAACAATTTTGACTCAGATTCTGACAGGATATATTTTAGTATTTGAATCATAACTTTCGCTACTGAAACTCATATCTGATGATTCAAGATGATCCAGAAAGAAGACTTAAGGGCTGCAACTCCTAAGTTGATCACTATTTCTAATTCTGTCATTTCATAAGTTATATTCAGCAATCAATATGCCAATAAGCTGCAGATCAGAACTGAATATCCACATCAAATCAAGTTTGGAGATAAGGGGAAGATTCAAATTCAGAAATAGTCAGCTTCCCTTATCATTAGACTCATTTCCTTATCCATTTCTATCCTATAAATACCTCACACATCAGAGGCAGAGGGAACGACCAAGCAGAAAGTAGAATTTAGGCTATATTGTAGTTTGTAACTTAGGTTTTTAGTTTTCTTTTATGTAATTTTTATTTTCTTTATGTAACTGAGAGGAGAAGAGACTTTCATGGAGAAATAAGAACAAGCTTGTACTGAGGGTGACACCGGTGTAATTAATCTTTTTTTCATTGTTATTTGAATCGAATCGAAGTTTTCTTTTCTTTTCTATTATTATTTTCGTTTGCTTCCCTCTTCTGTGTTTATAGGTCCAAAGGAATCCGATAGCCTCGAAGTTTCCTTGCCCTTACAAGTGCCGTTGATGCTTATAGTGATGGATATCCATTTCTATAGTGAAATCACCTAGAGGGGGGGGTGAATAGGTGACTAGCTAATCTAATAGTGAATTAATACAGAATTAAAATTATTTATGCAAACTAAAAATTATTAGGCACAACACACAAGTATAACACAAGAGTGTAGTCGGATTCCCGTGAAGGGCTCTGAACTATCTCCTCAAGATTCCTCTAGATAAGAGTTGAGGTGCCGCTATGACTCTCTTGGTGGAATACAAGTGTGAGCAAACAATCCCAAGCATATAACAATAAAGCACACAATATATATATCAAGCATATAAAAATGAAAGCAATATAAGTATGCAAGATATAAACACAAGTGAGAGATAGAGAGAGCAATCACAAACACGGGAGATTTGTTTCGAGGTTCGAGCACACTTGCTCTACGTCCCCGCCTCTAACACTATGAAGGATTTTCACTAAAAATCGATCCCACCGGATCACTTGGTGCCGCAACACTTACAAGCGAGTTCACACTGGAGCTCCTTTGGACTCTCTAGTCCCTCTTTTGTTCCCGCAAGAACAAACACACGCAAGCACGCAAGCTTGCCGAGGCCGCACCTCTACACCGAGTTCACACTAGAACTCGAAACAATGCAAACTCGTAAGTCCGCCTCCTCAGAACAAGAATGAACACCTTGGTGATCTAAACACTTTGATCATCTAAAATCCTCTCACAATAAAGATCCCTATAGGATTGATATAGCAATGGATAGCTCAAGTATGTGTGAGAAAAACTAGGATTGATTTGGTGGTGAAAAACTCAAAGAATTACTTTTGAAAACCTCTTAATAAGCTCTCCTTTTGAATGAAAGTATTTGGCTCTAAAACAAGTGAAGATAAACACTTAGAAGTGTAGAAAAACTAGCTCAAAAACTCACTTTAAATCTTGTGTAAAACAGTCCAAGGGAGCCCCAATTTATAGCTCCAAAACTCTGCCCGTTGGAAGCCAACTCAGCAGTTCTGACTGCTGACGGTCGACCGCGCGGTTGACTGCCAACGGTCGAATTTTCGACTGCTGGGAAGGTCGGTCGATCGCCGGTCGACCGCCAACTGGGCAATGGCTTAGCGGTCGACCGCCCGGTCGACCGGGCCATTTTCAGAGAGCAGAAGCTCTTTGGCGGTCGACCGTGAGGTCGACCGGCTCAACCTGTGCACGTTTTGTGCACGTCGGTCAACCGACCTTTGTCTCGGTCGACCATGTGGTCGACCGGCAGAAGGCCAGAAAACATGTTTTGGGGATTTAAAAACTTGGTCTTTTTACTTCAATAAAATCTCATAAATTTTCTAAAAATCTACAAAAAATAATTTCAGTATTATACTTTGATATACAAATATTTTGAGTAAAAATCAAAACATGTTACAAACATTTTGAACTATTTTTGTGACTTAGAAATTTTGGCTTTAAACAAAATCCGTATTTTTTCAAACCGATTTTCTAAAACTTCTCCAAATACAAAAATAAGATATTTTAAACACTATTGAAGCTTAGTGTGTATAGATATGATCCACTACACATATACGATGAAATATCTACGTTTTTGACATTTAAGCTCTATAAATGGTTTTGATAAAACACATGAATATTTTGAGGCTTAAAAATCAAAACGGTATTTTTTCAAATGAAAACTCCTATATGAAAACACATATAAATCTTGTGTGTGAGTGTATATGTACTTGAGCAATCTACCAACTAATCTATCCTTTAATTTTATCTAAAAATAAAATCTTACTAAAAACAAACCTAGACACAAGTCTTCTCTTGAAGTAGACCTCTTGAAAATCTTCTTCTCCTTCTTGACTTGGTCCAAGCCATGATCCAATGAGCTAGACTCCTCTTGAGTACTTGATGTGGTCTTAATGCACAAGCTCTTGAATCAACACGCGCTAGCTCCAAAACTTGACTTTAAATCCTTTGTTGAAGCTAAACATCTACTAATATCTTGATCACATATCCGAGACTAATTAAACACAAGATCATTAGTACTATAACTACATGAGTTAATCATCATCAAAACTAGAGTGATGGGCCTTTGGGCCAACAATCTCCCCCTTTTTGATGATGACAAAACTCATGGAGTTATATATGCATGGATTAAAGTCAAGCTTCATAGAAGCTCCCCCTTAACTCATGCATAACAATAAACAATAAGATATACAATGAAGTACATGAAACTAAACAAATATATATGCATCAACAAGGTAAGAGAAACATGCAAACATCCAAAATCTTTTTCCCAAAAACTTCTCCCCCTTTTTGTTTAAACTTTCAAAACATTCTCCCCATTTTGTAAAACATAAGATGCATAAACTCAAAGATGCATATATAAACTCAAAATCTTTCTCCCTATTTTGTCAATCATCAACAAAGGGGTAAAATAAAACAAATTAACAAAAGGATATATATGCGATATACATTCATGAAGAAGAAGACGCTAAGTTAGCTTCCCTGCATACATGCATTACATGAAGAAGGGATGACAAGACCTAACTCACATAACGCATAATATACAATGCATAAGTGGAGATGTGAAGCCCCCTACACACGTGTATCACATAAAGAAGAGATGTCAACCTTCTCGATATAAGATACACTCAACATGAATCTATATATAGAAAAGATGTTAAGCTCCCCTTGCATATAGGTAAGACATATCAAAACTTTTTAACACAAATTTTGATAATTACTTAAACAAATTTTGAGATACCATTTGTACATAAACAAAATTTAAGATACCAATTGTAAATAAATAATACAAATTTTGAATTTTTCTTAAAACAACAAATCAATTTGAGATATCATTAGATTTTGATACCATATGAAATAGGAAATTTGTGATACCAATTGAAATTGAAACATTTGTACATTTTGATATCAATGAAAGAAAATATTTTATATTTTGATATCAATTGAAATATGGTAAATTTTGATACCAAATAGGTAAAACATATTGATACCAATTGAAATTTAAACCCAATTGGAAATCGAAACATATTGATACCAATAGAAGTATATTGTAATTTTGATATCAATAAAAACACCAAATGAAAATAATGCATAAGCTAATTAAAGTACCATTGAGATACCAATTGAAAATTAAGATTTAAATCAAGCTTAGCATAAACAAATTTTGTGCTTTAAACATGTAAATATCTTGTAAATCAAGCACAAGCAAATCATATATGTATGAAAATGAGAATAACAATAGAAATTGTTATTATTTGAAATTTAAAGCATACATATATAGAAACAAATTATGAGTATACAAAAAAAATGTCAATTGTAATACCAATTGAAAATATGATGAGAAGCAAGTTTATAACTCATAAAGATCTACCATTTTCATGCACATGATAAAAAATATTTAATTTGAGCATACAAGGCATGATCGCCCATCCATCCGCCCTTAAAGGTAGAAATTTTCAAAAATAAATTTGAAAATATTTATAAATTGAAAACACTACCAAATGAAGAATAAATAACTAGTTAAAAGTAATTTTTGAAAAACTAGTTAAAGATCCTTCAAACATGAATACAAATCATATGTATCTCATGAATCATAGCTAAGTACACAAATATTGTCACTCAAGAACGATAAAGCTCAAAAATGCTCATGAAAATATAATCATGAGAAAACAAATAAAATGTGAGTGCACAAGCATCATGTGAATAGCATATTCATAAAAATAGTCAATTAGGCTCAAGACATCAAACATGTGAAAATCATGAAAATTCATTTTTCTTTAAAAAAGACTTCAAGGCATATGTATGATTTATCCAATGCTAAAAATATGCATACATATCCCAAACATAAAAAGAGTACATAATAGTATTTGCATGAAGACAAGTGACTCAAAGGTATACATGTATATTTATTAGTTTTGAACAAAAATTACTTATACATGAAGCAAAACAAAAATAGGCAATATAAGTATAAATGAGGGAATCATTAAAACTAAGTTATATATGTACATGTAGTGAGTACAAATGAGCAATGAAGTGCAAACATATATGATTCAAATGTTACTCACTACTTGTACAAATATATACACAAGTTTTGACAAAAGCTACATCTAAACAAGTATTTACCACATTATGCATAAACACAAAACATGCTAAAAATTATCATCAAGTATGAAAGCATGTAAACTAAAATAGGAGTTTAGAGATAGTTACCAAACCAAAGAACTATACTCTAAGTCTCCAAAACATGGTGGTCTTCTCACCAAAATATCCTTGATAGCGGAGCATTAAATGTATGTCCATCTAGTCCATGCATCCACCACCAAGGCACCAATCCTTTCACGTCATGTGAGAGCCCACACCTACATCAAACACAAGAGGTGAGGATTTTTATACCCATTTTCTTTTGGGTCCACGGGGGTTAGTCTTATTTGGAACTCAAACATTCTTGTTAGCAAAATTAATAGAATTTACTCTATCATAACAAAATTTTGCTAAATGGCCTTTGCGGCCGCAATGTGTACACTTGTACACTCTAGTATGTACATGAAAATGAGTATGATTATGATGTGTAAAGTGTGCATATGTGTACCATGGGTGATGTGCATGAACATGTGGAGCTTGTTTCTTTTGAAACAAGGTTTCCAATCTTTTATGGTTAAATACACAATTGCTCAGAGTTAAGCTCAAACAATTTATTCTATTTTTTAAAAATTTAATCTCATTTTTATCAATGGTAGTAGCATGAAATGCATGATCAACAATCTTTTTCTTTTAAAAATATTTTCCTTCGAAACAATTTTTCCTTTTAAAGAGTTAATTTCATTCAAAGCAATTTCTTTTTCCTTTTCCACCAAAAATTTTATTTTTCAAAGAAGTATTTCCTTCACAAAGATCATTCAATTTAGAAGTCAAGGAATATTGTTCTTTTTCAACAAATCATTTTCTTTTGAAATGCATTCCAATTTTGTTTGAAAAGAATCTTTTTCTTTTAATAAGAAATCAAATTTATTTTTCATTTTCTTATTTTCCTTTTTAAGCATGTCATACTTTTCAAGGAGTTGTTGACAAAAAGATGCTAGTTCATTATAAGGCATATTAACATCCTCTTCTAACTCGGATTCGGAGTTTACTCAAGGGGTTTATCCCCTTGGACCATGTAGCATACATTGGAAGCCTCACTTTCAACATCCGAGTCGCTTCCCGCATAGTATTGTTCTTGTTCGCCAAGGGAGACTATAATGTTCCAAACTACAAAAGCTGAATCAAGATTAGCAACTCTCATAAATATTCATCATTTAGGGTACTCTTTAAAGCATGAATGGCTTTTGAGTTAGCCTCAAGATACTTGCTATTACTAAAGTATGAATTCTTAATGGTAGCAAGATAAACATGAATACCTAGGCCTTTGAGGTACAAAGACATCTTAACTTTCCAAGTTTGGATGTTAAGAATGTCAAAAGTGGGAGGTGACATGAAATCCATGAGAGTGTGTGTACAAATATTGTGATTAGCTATAAATGAGGATCTTTAACTCTAGGTGGTTAGACCCAAATCAAGAGCACTTGGCTCTGATACCAATTGAAATCACCTGAGGGGGGGTGAATAGGTGACTAGCTAATCTAATGGTGAATTAATGCGGAATTAAAATTATTTATGCAAACTAAAAATTCTTAGACACAACACACCAAGTATAACACAAGAGTAGCCGGATTCCCCGTGAAGGGCTCTGGACTATCTCCTCAAGATTTCTCTAGATAAAAGTTGAGGTGCCTCTATGACTCTCTTGGTTGAATACAAGTGTGAGCAAACAATCCCAAGCATATAACAATAAAGCACACAATATATATCAAGTATATAAAGATGAAAGCAATATAAGAATGCAAGATATAAACACAAGTGAGAGATAGAGAGAGCAATCGCAAACACGGGAGACTTATTTCGAGGTTCGAGCACACTTGCTCTACGTCCCCGCCTTCAATACTATGAAGGATTTTCACTAAAACCGATCCCACCGGATCACTCGGTGCTGTAACACCTAAAAGCGAGTTCACACTATAACTCCTTTAGACTCTCTAGTTCCTCTCTTATTCCCGCAAGAACAAATACACGCAAGCACGTAAGCTTGCCGAGACCGCACCTCTACACTGAGTTCACACTAGAACTCGAAACAATGCGAACCAGCAAGTCCGCCTCCTCAAAACAAGAATGAACACTTTGGTGATCTAAACACTTTGATTACATAAAATCCTCTCACAACAAAGATCCCTATAGGATTGATACAACAATGAATAGCCCAAGTATGTGTGAGAAAAACTAGGATTGATTTGGTGGTGAAAAACTCAAAGAATTACTTTTGAAAACCTCTTGATAAACTCTCCTTTTGAATGAAAGTATTTAGCTCTAAAACAAGTGGAGATAAACACTTAGAAGTATAGGAAAAATTAGCTCAAAAACCCACTTCAAATCCTGTGTAAAACAGTCCAAGGGAACCCCAATTTATAGGCTCCAAAAATCTGCCCGTCGGAAGCTGATTGCTCAAAACAGAGTACAAAAAAATATGAAAAGTATATGTGATTGGTTTAAACTCTGAATCTTTGCAATTTAACCGCTATAGCAAGAGCTAAACGGGTCGAAGCTCAGGGAGAGATGTGATGGAAGCTTTTCGGTAATATTATCTTCTTTTTATCTTCTCTGTTTAAAGAACGTGGAAAAGAGGAGATGAATTGTAAGTGGATAAAGAAACGAACTAAAAGAAAGGTTCACAGTTTACTAATAATCAACCACCATACATGCTAATGGTAGATAGATAATTACTTCACTTTAAATCCTAAACATGATATTCTACCTCAAAATCAAGTAAGATACATAGGAGGAAACTAGGATACGGGTTGAAATAGCACTAACCAAGATGTAACATTACAATATCAAGATTGTCGGTCAAGTATAAAGTAAGAAAGATCATTAGAAAGTACAAGCAAATCTTTAACCCTAACACTTATTAAAGTTGAACATTAAAATATCAAGATATTTATCAAGTATAGATTAAGAAGAACAATAAAAAAGTGTTTAAACTAGTTGCTTATCCTAATGAGTCTTCAAGAATAAAGATTGGAGTAGGCATGTATATGATCTAATCTGGTTATCTACTAGACATTAGATGTGATGGTGGTGACGTCTTAGCAAGCCATGAGAAAAATCTAGCTACTCATGGTAAACATGTCAAATAAAAGAAAGTAAGAAATAAAAAATAAGAAAAGTAAAAATAAAGTAAATAACAAAAAAGATATGAAAAAAAGAAAGCACCTTGTATTGATCTGTCACCTCGAATTACAATGGCTTCTCCTTCTCACAAATAGAACTAAAATACAAAAGAAATTTGGAGAAGAGACTAAAAGAAAAATCCTAAGTTATGATCTCTGTGTGGAGATGCCTCATAATGAGAGATTTCAGCTCTTTAAATAGGCCTCAAATCTAATCACAATAGGATACAAATTAGAAGGTTTCATAATTCAATAAGGAATTCAGTCCTGCAGCAAGTTGGCATGTTATTTGCTGAATATGACTCTACAGATGACTGAATTTGACAGAGTGATAAACAAGAATTGTATTCCTTACAATCTTCTTTCTGTAGCATCTTGAATCATCAGATTTGAATATCTGTAGCAAAAGTTGTGATCTGAATAGTAAAACGTGTACAGTCTAAATCCGAGTCTGAATTGATTTTGAACTCCATTTAATTTGAATTATCCTCCTTATTCCTTGTAGAATTAGCTTTATCCCCTTCATATTTTAGGACTTTATCTTCTGAATTTGAACTTGAATAGGAGATGAAGATTAATCCTTTCTCTTTGGATTCAATTTAATCCAACTTTAGATAGGATTAGGGATAAAATGAAGCTTCTTGTATCTTTATCCTCTCATTTAAGTAACTACACACCATAATCAAAAAAGGGTTAATAGCATTAATTAATAAAGGAATGATCAAGGATATATGTGTAAAAGTGATGATAAAAATACAATTTTGGAGTACAATCACACCCCCACACTTATCTTTTGATCGTCCTCGAGCAAATCAAATGTTAGAAAACTAATTTTATCTAGCCTAACTCACTTTCGTAAGAATCACGATTGCACTTAGCACGTGCAACAAGCCGTTAAACCTCTAGGTTACCCTAGAGGACGAGTGTTGTCTCGTGAGGGTTTTCAGTGAATTATACCCACAAAATTCATAAAGAAAGAAAAATAAAATGTTAGTATTTTTGAAATATCATTTTTGAAAGAGAGAAAATATTTGAAATATCTTTGTAAAAATTAAGAAATTTATAAGTTTTTAGGATTATCAAATTATTCATTCCTATACTTAGTCTCGATGCAAATATTTATCATCAATTTAGGTTAGGATTAAACTGAATTTCTTACTTAGTCTTTATTTTACCCCAAGTCATATGCACCTTTGTGAAAGCGAATTTTTTACTTGGGATTCTTAAACTTCAACTCTTATACCTTGTATATTAATATATATAATTTTTTTTTTGCAGAAGTTCGAAGTATTACCACTTCGTTGCCCTTTAAGCACTTTTTTTTTTCTTTTTTTTAAAATATGTATAACTCATCTAATTTTCTTTTGTATAAGTAATAAGGCTTCTTGAGGCCCCAATATCTAACTAATTGATTATTAGATGTGTTAATACATATAATATATTTATAATTTTTTTTTCAAACTTATCTAATTACCTTTCACGTAAGTACCAAGGCTTTCTTAGGTCAAAGTACCTAGCTAATCATTAATTAGATTTATTTATTTTATATATATTTTTCTATGACACAAGAGTCTTTATTTTGAATCCCAAGTGTGTAAATGTATAAAGCATGCATATTTCATCAAGGTAAAGATATCAAGACTAAATTACTTTTTCAATTTTTTCCTCCTAAACCTAAAAATAAAACAAATACTCTTATTTTGACCAAGTGTTAAGAAATCCTAATTATGATTTTCTTATTCCTTAAAATTAACTTAATTACTTGCATAAATAAATCAAAATATTGTTTTCTTTTTTCAAAAAGTTTTTTTAAAAAAAAAATTGTTAGTTATGTTAGTATGTTAGTAAACCCTCCCCCACACTTATCTCATGCATTGTCCTCAATGTATGAATGAATGCATATATGCATGAAAAAGAAGAAAGAAAAGGCAAAATATGACCTCAAGGTGGTGGTTCCGGTGGTGGCCAGATTAGGCCAAGCATTGCTACCCAATCTAAATATTGTGGATCATCAAGGAACCCACCTTTTATTACCTCTTTCTCAGGGTCATCATTGTTTACACCGTGGTCCAACAATAAAATTTGACTTGATGAAGTGATTGATTTGGGCTCAAGAACGATAGGATTGGGAACCAATACCGCTCGGGAGAATCAATTTTAGCTTCGACAGTCGGGTTTGGTTCAAAAGTGGTCTCCAAATCAAAGAATTTAAGCTCGTATTTCTGATCCATTAAACGAACGTGACTATCCAAAATAGGTGATCCAATTTCATAATATATAGGTACTGGAATTAATGTTGGCTCGGAAATTGGCTCCAACTTGGGTAAAGACACCGGTCAACATAGATTCAAAGTTTGAAATTAAATCACAGAGTTGAGGATCGGATTCGCATTCACAATAAAGTTCAATCTCATTGAAGCTAAAACTTACCAATTTGTCCAAGAGTTGGAATTGATCAAGTTCACGTGGTGCGATGAAATTGAATCTTGATCAAGGTCTTCAAGGCACCATGATTCGTTGGTCTCGTCAATATGGCTGGGTGAATCAAAGATGGTCAAAAAAGTGTTAGGTAGAGTTTCCTCAGTCCTAACATTTTCAATATTTTCCAAACGATCCAGTTGTGCTTCTAACCTATCGAGATAATGGATGTAATCATTTTGGTTTTGAATCATGTATGGATTTAGGGTTTGAGACCTTTGAATGGATCGTGAGTCTTCCAAAATATGAATTCGTCGCTCAAATCTTCTAAGATTTTTATCTTCTTTTTCCAATCAGATTGTTCTTCTATAGGTTTGGAAAAAGGCGTATATGAAGATCGTTGTTGGAAAGGTGATTTTGACCTATCAAATGAATTGTAACCAAACGAATTTAGATAAGCCATGGGGAAGATTTTTTTTTATAATTTTCACACAAACGAGAAGAATTTAGTTAGAAAATAATGTATACCGTTCCCTTCCCGGCAACGGCGCCAAAATTTGATTGCTCAAAACAGAGTATAAAGAATATGAAAAGTATATGTGATTGGTTTAAACTCTGAATCTTTGCAATTTAACCGGTATAGTAAGACCTAAACGGGTCAAACCTCAGGGAAAGATGCGATGGAAGCTTTTCGGTAATATTATCTTCTTTTTATCTTCTCTGTTTAAAGAACGTGGAAAAGAGGAGATGGATTGTAAGTGGATAAAGAAACGAATTAAAAGAAAGGTTCACAGTTTACTAATAATCAACCACCATACATGCTAATGGTAGATAGATAATTACTTCACTTTAAATCCTAACATGATATTCTACCTCAAAATTAAGTAAAATACATAGGAGGAAACTAGGATACGGGTTGAAATAGCACTAACCAAGATGTAACATTACAATATCAAGATTGTCGGTCAAGTATAAAGTAAGAAAGATCATTAGAAAGTACAAGCAAATCTTTAACCCTAACACTTATTAAAGTTGAACATTAAAATATCAAGATATTTATCAAGTATAGATTAAGAAGAACAATAAAAAGTGTTTAAACTAGTTGCTTATCCTAATGATTCTTCAAGAATAAAGATTGGAGTAGGCATGTATATGATCTAATCTGGTTATCTACTAGACATTAGATGTGATGGTGGTGACGTCTTAGCAAGCCATGAGAAAAATCTAGCTACTCATGGTAAACATGTCAAATAAAAGAAAGTAAGAAATAAAAAATAAGAAAAAGTAAAAATAAAGTAAATAACAAAAAGATATGAAAAAAAAAAAAGCACCTTGTATTGATCTGTCACCTCGAATTACAATGGCTTCTCCTTCTCACAATAGAACTAAAATACAAAAGAAATTTGGAGAAGAGACTAAAAGAAAAATCCTAAGTTACAATTTCTGATGTGGAGATGCCTCATAATGAGAGATTTCAGCTCTTTAAATAGGCCTCAAATCTAATCACAATAGGATACAAATTAGAAGGTTTCATAATTCAATAATTCAGTCCTGCAACAAGTTGGCATGTTATTTGCTGAATATAACTCTACAGAAGATTGAATTTGACAGAGTGATAAACAGAAGAATTGTAGTCCTTACAGTCTTCTTTCTGTAACATCTTGAATCATCAGATTTGAATATCTGTAGCAAAAGTTATGATCTGAATAGTAAAACGTATACAGTCTAAATCCGAGTCTGAAATGATTTTGAACTCCATTTAATTTGAATTATCCTCCTTATTCCTTGTAGAATTAGCTTTATCCCCTTCATATTTTAGGACTTTATCTTCTGAATTTGAACTTGAATAGGAGATGAAGATTAATCCTTTCCTCTTTGGATTCAATTTAATCCAACTTTAGATAGGATTAGGGATAAAATGAAGCTTCTTGTATCTTTATCCTCTCATCTACACACCATAATCGAAAAAAGGGTTAATAGCATTAATTAATAAAGGAATGATCAAGGATATATGTGTAAAAGTGATGATAAAAATACAATTTTGGAGTACAATCACACCCCCACACTTATCTTTTGATCGTCCTCGAGCAAAATCAAATGTTAGAAAACTAATTTTATCTAGCCTAACTCACTTTCGTAAGAATCACGATTGCACTTAGCACGTGCAACAAGCCGTTAAACCTCTAGGTTACCCTAGAGGACGAGTGTTGTCTCGTGAGGGTTTTCAGTGAATTATACCCACAAAATTCATAAAGAAAGAAAAATAAAATGTTAGTATTTTTGAAATATCATTTTTGAAAGAGAGAAAATATTTAAAATATCTTTGTAAAAATTAAGAAATTTATAAGTTTTTAGGATTATCAAATTATTCATTCCTATACTTAGTCTCGATGCAAATATTTATCATCAATTTAGGTTAGGATTAAACTGAATTTCTCACTTAGTCTTTTATTTTACCCCAAGTCATATGCACCTTTGTGAAAGCGAATTTTTTACTTGGGATTCTTAAACTTCAACTCTTATACCTTGTATATTATATATATAATTTTTTTTTT
This sequence comes from Agave tequilana, assembly GCA_038442645.1. Classification (NCBI taxonomy): domain Eukaryota; kingdom Viridiplantae; phylum Streptophyta; class Magnoliopsida; order Asparagales; family Asparagaceae; genus Agave; species Agave tequilana. The sequence continues at coordinate 15,349 of JAVJIF010027806.1, forward strand.
TGCAGAAGTTCGAAGTATTACCACTTCGTTGCCCTTTAAGCACTTTTTTTTTCTTTTTTTAAATATGTATAACTCATCTAATTTTCTTTTGTATAAGTAATAAGGCTTCTTGAGGCCCCAATATCTAACTAATTGATTATTAGATGTGTTAATACATATAATATATTTATAATTTTTTTTTCAAACTTATCTAATTACCTTTCACGTAAGTACCAAGGCTTTCTTAGGCCAAGTACCTAGCTAATCATTAATTAGATTTATTTATTTTATATATATTTTTTATGACACAAGAGTCTTTATTTTGAATCCCAAGTGTGTAAATGTATAAAGCATGCATATTTCATCAAGGTAAAGATATCAAGACTAAATTACTTTTTCAATTTTTTCCTCCTAAACCTAAAAATAAACCAAATACTCTTATTTTGACCAAGTGTTAAGAAATCCTAATTATGATTTTCTTATTCCTTAAAATTAACTTAATTACTTGCATAAATAAATCAAAATATTGTTTTCTTTTTTCAAAAAGTTTTTTTTAAAAAAAATTGTTAGTTATGTTAGTATGTTAGTAAACCTCCCCCACACTTATCTCATGCATTGTCCTCAATGTATGAATGAATGCATATATGCATGAAAAAGAAGAAAGGGAAGGCAAAATATGACCTCAAGGTGGTGGTTCCGGTGGTGGCCGGATTGGCCAAGCATTGCTACCCAATCTAAATATTGTGGATCATCAAAGAACCCACCTTTTATTACCTCTTTCTCAGGGTCATCATTGTTTACACCTTGGTCCAACAATAGAATTTGACTTGATGAAGTGATTGATTTGGGCTCAAGAACGATAAGATTGGGAACCAATACCGGCTCGGGAGAATCAATTTTAGCTTCGACAGTCGGGTTTGGTTCAAAAGTGGTCTCCAAATCAAAGAATTTAAGCTCGTATTTCTGATCCATTAAACGAACGTGACTATCCAAAATAGGTGATCCAATTTCATAATATATAGGTACTGGAATTAATGTTGGCTCGGAAATTGGCTCCAACTTGGGTAAAGACACCGGAGTCAACATAGATTCAAAGTTTGAAATTAAATCACAGAGTTGAGGATCGGATTCGCATTCACAATAAAGTTCAATCTCATTGAAGTTAAAACTTACCAATTTGTCCAAGAGTTGGAATTGATCAAGTTCACGTTGGTGCGATGAAATTGAATCTTGATCAAGGTCTTCAAGACACCATGATTCGTTGGTCTCGTCAATAGGGCTGCTGGGTGACTCAAAGATGGTCAAAAAGGTGTTAGGTAGAGTTTCCTCAGTCCTAACATTTTCAATATTTTCCAAACGATCCAGTTGTGCTTCTAACCTATCGAGATAATGGATGTAATCATTTTGGTTTTGAATCATGTATGGATTTAGGGTTTGAGACCTTTGAATGGATCGTGAGTCTTCCAAAATATGAATTCGTCGCTCAAAATCTTCTAAGATTTTTATCTTCTTTTTCCAATCCGATTGTTCTTCTATAGGTTTGGAAAAAGGCGTATATGAAGATCGTTGTTGGAAAGGTGATTTTGACCTATCAAATGAATTGTAACCAAATGAATTTAGATAAGCCATGGGGAGATTTTTTTTTATAATTTTCACACAAACAGAGAAGAATTTAGTTAGAAAATAATGTATACCGTTCCCTTCCCGGCACGGCGCCAAAATTTGATTGCTCAAAATAGAGTACAAAGAATATGAAAAGTATATGTGATTGGTTTAAACTCTGAATCTTTGCAATTTAACCGCTATAGCAAGAGCTAAACGGGTCGAACCTCAGGGAGAGATGCGATGGAAGCTTTTCGGTAATATCATCTTCTTTTTATCTTCTCTGTTTAAAGAACGTGGAAAAAAGGAGATGGATTGTAAGTGGATAAAGAAACGAACTAAAAGAAAGGTTCACAGTTTACTAATAATCAACCACCATACTGTAAGTTCACCTAGAGGGGGGGTGAATAGGTGATGGCTAATCTAATGGTCACTTAATGCCAAATAATGCGGAATTAAAAATAATTATGACCTAAACTAAACTCTTACACTAAACACCACGTATAATACAAGTGTTGCCGAATTTCCCGTGAAGGGCTCTGGACAAACTCCTCTAAATTTCTCCTAGATAAGGGTTGAGGTGCCGCGTTGGCTCTCTTGGTTGAATACAAGTGTTAGCAAACAATCCCAAGCAAGTATATCAATTAAGCACAATGAATATCTAACATGTAAAAATAAAGACAAGTAATAGCATGCAAGATATAAAAGAGACAAAGAGAGGGAGAATGAGCAATCGCAAACACAAGGGTATGTTTCGAGGTTCGAGCACACTTGCTCTACATCCCCGCCTTCGACACACGAAGGATTTCCACTATGCAAGATCCCAATGGATCTCTCCCCGGTGCCACAACACCTACAAACCCTCAGACTCTCTAGTCCCGTACACACGCAAGCCCTACAAGCTTGCCGAGGCCGCACCTCAAACACGGAGTTCGCACCCGAACTCGAAACAACGCGGACACACACGTCCGCCTCCTCAAAGTACAAGAAATGATCTCTTGGTGATCTAAATACTTTGATCACCAATAAAAGCTCTCACTACAACACTCCTATAGGATGAGTATGTCTATGAATTGCTCAGTGTTTGTGTGAGAAAAACTAGGAAGAGAATGGTAGAGGAAAACTCAAAGAATCACTTTAAACACTCTTGATAAAATCTTCCCTTTTGATTGGAAGTATTAGCTCTCAATTTAGTGGAGAAAACTCTTTTAATGGAGTGGGAAAAACTGGCTCAAAGCTCTCCTAAAATCTTGTTACAAAACAATGACAAAACCCCAAATATATAGGCTGTAAAAACTAGCCGTTGGGGTCTGTCAGACCTGTCGGTCGACCGCCCGGTCGACCGCCAACGGTCAAGAATCCGACCGTTGGAGCCTCCGGTCGGCCGCCCGGTCGACCCAAAAGAACAGAGAGCACTGCTCTCAGTTCCGGTCGACTGGGTCGGCAGACCGGCCATCTGCCAGGTCAAGGCGTGCACGTCGTGCACGTCGGTCGACCGAGCCGGTCGACCGACTTCAGAGTTAGTCGACTAGTAAGGTAGTAAGTTGACTATCTGAAGCCTGAAAACAGTCTTTCTGGGATTTAAAACTAAGTCTTTTGGTTCACATAAAATCCCATAAAATACATAAAAAATCTACAAAAATAGTTTAACCAATATACTTTGATATACAAACATGCTTGCACAAAATCAAGGCATGTTATAAAAGATTGGACTATTTTTGTAACTTGGAAATATTTGGCTCATGATAAAAACTGTTTTTCAAAACAATATTTTTCAAAACATGTTTTTCCAAATCTTCATCAAATACAAAAACAAGATATACTTTTAAAGCATAGTGTGTATGAATATGATCCACTACACAATCAAGATGAAATATCTATGTTTTTGACAATAAGCATAAACTTGGTTTGGTTGAAAGATGTAAACATGAATACCAAAACCAAATAGTATTTTGTCACAAAGAAAAATCTTTTCTAAACTAAAAAATCTTTTATGAAAACAATTCTAAGAGTGTGTGTGTATATGTACTTGAGCAATCCACCACTATTCTATCCTTTACATTTTAACTAAAACAAAAACAAAATCTTATACCTAGACACAAGTCTTCATCTTCTTGAAGTCTTCACTTGAAGGCTTCTCATCTTCTTGACTTGGTCCAAACTCCGTGCTAGCTCCAAATCTTGACTTTGAGTCTTTTGTTGAAACTATGCACCTACTAAGATCTTGATCAAAGAAATATATATGCATAAACATAAATCTTACTCAACATGCATATATGCATAAACATAAATCTTACTCAACATGCATATAACTCTCAATTCTTCTCCCCCTTTTTGTCAATCATCAACAAAGGGGTTAAAGTAAAATCAAATCAAACAAATTTTTCTCCCCCTTTTTGTCAAAAACAAAGAGATCAAGAAGGGGTAATACAAATCAATCAATAAAGATTTATATGCGATATACATTCATGAAGAGGAAGACGCTAAGTTAACTTCCCTACACATATGCATTACATGAAGAAGGGATGACAAGCCCTAACTCACATAACACATATTATGTAATGCATAAGAGGAGATGTGAAGCTCCCCCTACACACGTATATCATATAAAGAAAGTTGTCAAGCTCCTCAATTTATAATATACTCAACATGAATCTATATGTAAGAGAGATGTTAAGCTCTCCTTGCATATAGGAAATACAAATCAAAATTTTGAATTTTTCTTTATCAAAACAAAATTTTGAACTTTTCTCAAGAAACAAATTTTGAGATAACCATAATTTTTAATTTTGATACCAATAGAAAGTAGCAATTGAAAGTATGTGATATCAAATAATCATTGCAAAATCTTCATTTTTCTTAAGTTAAAACATATTGAGATACTAAGGCCTGTTTGTTTCGTTGCAAAACGTCGCAAATCGTAAGTCGTAAAATGAGAATGGAAAAAGTGAACTGTAGCAGAGAAATGTATTGTGTTTTACGGTGTTTGGTTTAAAAGTGAAGTGTAAATGGAAAAGTATATTGTGTTTTACGGTGTTTGGTTGATAAAGTGAAAATGTAAATAGTAAAGTATTGTGTTTTACGGTGTTTGGTTGGTAATGTAAAAGTGTAAGTGGAAAAATTGAACACAAAATTAACTTTAGCAGTGATTTAAATATTATAAATTCTATTAAATTAAATCTACTATTGCAAATTAAATTGTATTAATAATTTGAGATAAAAAATTAATAATCTTAATATTTTATTTATAACAATAATATTAATAAAATATTAGTATAAATAGTAAAATATTACTAAAATATTAACTAAATAAATAATATAAATTTTAAGAAAATCTAAAGAACATTAATAAAATTTTAAGAATACTAATAAAATATAAATATAAAAAATCTTACAACAATAATAAAACATAGTTATAATATTATAATATTAAAAATACTTGAAAATTATTATAATATAAATTTTATTATAATAGTATTGTAATATTATAGAAATATAAAATTAACAAAGTAAATATAATTATAATTTAATAATAAATTATCATTATAGTATTATTATACTGAATTATTATTACAATATTAACATAATAAAATATTAATATAATAATAAAATATATTATGATATTAATAAAGTAATTTTTATATTAAAAATAAATAATTAAATATATAGTAAAGTATAATATTGTTATATTAATAAAATATTAACTCTAAATAAAATAATAAAAAATGAAATAAGTATTATAAATAATAAAGTATTAAATAAAATATTAAATTAAAATAGTAAAATATTAAATATTAAAACAATATTAAAAACAATAAAAAATTAAAGAATAAAAATATAAAATAATTAAATAATTAAATAAGAAATTGAACACTATTTAAAATATTAAATATTTAATAATATTAAATTATATATTGATTATCAAGTAACTTTTTGAACTGTAAGTGTATTACAAGTGAGAGTTACATGACCACAAAATTAACTGTAGCAACTGCAAGTGGGAAAATATGAGTGTAAAAGTGAAATTTACATGACCACAAATTTAACTGTAGCAACTGCAAGTGGGAAAAGAAGAGTTGCATTTTGCAACTTGTTTTTCAGCGAAACAAACAACGGAAAATGGAAAAGAAGTTTTACGACTTGCGTTTTGCGACGTTTTGCGGCGAAACAAACACGCCCTAATTGAAAGTAAAGTTTTAACCCAAGCTTAGCAAAATCATTGTGCTTTAAAGAAATGAATCGATCTTAACTCGAGCACAAATAACAAATCATATATATGTATATAAAAGATAATACCAATAGAAATTGATACTACTTGAATTTGAAAGCATACATACATATAATCAAAACATGAGTATATACAAAAGAATAATCATATTGATACCAATTGAAATGATCCAATGATACCAATTTACATAAAGTAATATCAAGTGTATATCTTATAGAAGAATAAATAACTAGTTTAAAATAATTTTTGAAAAACTAGTTAAAGATCCTTCAAAAACATGAAATCATATGTTTTTCATGAATTATACTAAATACATAAAAGTTCAAGCACTCATAGTCCATAAAGCTCAAAATTATCTAGAAAAGTAAAAGATGAGTGTTCGAAGGTTATGTAAATGGCATTTTCATGAAAATAGACAATGAAGCTCAATCAAACATGAATCTCATTTTTAGACAAGACATGAAATTTTTTTTTATTTTCATTAAAAACAAATCATGAAAAATTTTATTTTCCATCTTAAAGTAAACTTCAAGGTATATGTATGATTTATCCAATCCTAACAATACACATACATATCCCAAATATAAAAGAGTCTACAAAGTGTATGCATGAAAGTAAGAGACTCACGGGGTATACATGTATATTTATTAGATTTGAATAAAAATAACATATACATGAAGTAAAATCATAAAATAGGCATAATAAGTGTAAATGGAAGAGTCATCAAAGCTTAGACTATACATGTGCATAAAGTGGGTACAAATGAGCATGAAATGCAAATATATATAAATCAATTGTTCTCACTATTTGTACATGTATACATACAAGTTTTGATAAAAACTACATTTAAACTAGTATATACCACATGAAGCACATAAAAACATAAAACATGAACATGCTATGAATATGATAATGAACCAGCATGTATATAAAAAGTAGGAGAAGAGATTTAGAGATTGTTACCAACTCCAAAACTCCTAACATGGTGGTTGTCCCACCAAAACTCCTTGATAGTGATGCATCCCAAAAGTATGTCCATCATGTCCAAGTGCATTCACTACCAAGGCACTAATCCTCTCACGTCTTGTAAGAGCCCTCACCTACATCAAAAACAAAAGGTGAGAATTTTGGTACCCATATTTTCTTAGGTCCTTTAAGGTTAGTCTTGTTGTAAGGCACCCAAGCATTTTTATTTTTAGCAAAATTAAAATAATGCAATTTGTCATAACAAATTTTTGCTAAATGGCCTTTGCGGCCACAATGTGTACATACGTACACCTTAGTATGCTTATGTGTGTTAGTGTGGTCATGACGTGCAACAAAAGCATATGCATGATGATGTGCATGAATGTGTGGAGTTTGTTTCTTAGAAAATATGGACTCCAATCTAGTGTGGTTGAATGCACAAGAGCTCAAAGTTGAACTCAAATTATTCATTTTATTTTTTAAATCTTTAATCTCATTAGTGGTGGCATGTAAAGCATGATGAGATAAAGAATCATTTTTCTTTTTCTTTTTCGAAACAAAATCTTTTTCTTTTTCACAAATTTTTCTTTTTAAAGACTTATTTTCTTGAAAAACAACTTCCTTTTGAGTTTCCACCAAAATAATTTTATCTTTCAAAATAGTGTTTCCTTTACAAAGATCATTTAATTTGGACATTAAGGAAACATTCTCATTATTCAAAACATCCTTTTCTTTTTCTAAACATGCAATTTTAGTTTTAAAAGAATCGTTCTCTTTTAGCATGCAATCAAAATTCTTTTTAATTTTCTTATTATCTTTTTCTAAGCATGCAATGTTATCTCTAAAAGAATCATGTTCTTTATGCATGCAAGCAATGTTCTTTTTCAAATTTTTACTTTTCTTTTTAAGCATGTCATATTTTTCAAGCACAAGTTGACAAAAGGTAGTAAGCTCATCATATGACATGTCTTCATCATCGGATTCGGAGTTTACCTCAAGGGGGTTATCCCCTTGGACCATAAAGCATGCATTGGAGGTGTTGCTTCTAACGTCTATATCGCTCCCGGCATAATATAGATCCTTTTCGCCAAGGGAGGTGATGATGTTCCAAGCTACAAAAGCCGAGTCAATGTTAGAAACCCTAGATAAATAATCATCATTTAGGGTTGACTTTAAAGTATGAAGGACTTTTGCATTAGCCTCAATATACTTGCTATCATTAACATAAGAATCTTTAATAGTAGTAAGATAAACATGAAATCCTAAGGCCTTAAGGTACAAGGACATCTTAACCTTCCAAATGTGGATGTTAAGAATGTCAAAAGTGGGTGGTGACATGAAATCCATGGTGTGTGTACAAATATTGTGATTAGCCTAAAATGAGAATCTTTAACTCTAGGTTGTAAGACCCAAATCAGAGTACCAAGCTCTGATACCAATTGTAAGTTCACCTAGAGGGGGGTGAATAGGTGATGACTAATCTAATGGTCACTTAATGCCAAATAATGCGGAATTAAAAACAATTATGACCTAAACTAAACTCTTACACTAAACACCACGTATAACACAAGAGTGTTGCCGAATTTCCCGTGAAGGGCTCTGGACAAACTCCTCTAGATTCCCCTAGATAAGGGTTGAGGTGCCGCGTTGACTCTCTTGGTTGAATACAAGTGTTAGCAAACAATCCCAAGCAAGTTTATCAATTAAGCACAATGAATATCTAGCATGTAAAAATAAAGACAAGTAATAGCATGTAAGATATAAAAGAGACAAAGAGAGAGAGAGAATGAGCAATCGCAAACACAAGGGTATGTTTCGAGGTTCGAGCACACTTGCTCTACATCCCCGCCTTCGACACACGAAGGATTTCCACTATGCAAGATCCCAATGGATCTCTCCCCGGTGCTGCAACACCTACAAACCCTCGGACTCTCTAGTCCCTTACACACGCAAGCCCCACAAGCTTGCCGAGGCCTCACCTCAAACACGGAGTTCGCACCCGAACTCGAAACAACGCGGACACACACGTCCGCCTCCTCAAAGTACAAGAAATAATCTCTTGGTGATCTAAACACTTTGATCACCAATAAAAGCTCTCACTACAACATTCCTATAGGATGAGTATGTCTATGAATTGCTCAAGTGTTTGTGTGAGAAAAACTAGGAAGAGAATGGTGGAGGAAAACTTAAAGAATCACTTTAAACACTCTTGATAAAATCTTCCCTTTTGATTGAAAGTATTAGCTCTCAATTTAGTGGAGAAAACTCTTTTAATGGAGTGGGAAAAACTGGCTCAAAGCTCTCCTAAAATCTTGTTACAAAACAATGACAAAACCCCAAATATATAGGCTGTCAAAAACTAGCCGTTGGGGTCTGTCAGACCTGTCGGTCGACCGCCCGGTCGACCGCCAACGGTCAAGAATCCGACCGTTGGAGCCTCCAGTCGGCCGCCCGGTGGACCCAAAAGAACAGAGAGCGCTGCTCTCAGTTCCGGTCGACTGGGTCGGCAGACCGGCCATCTGCCAGGTCAAGGCGTGCACGTCGTGCACGTCGGTCGACCGAGCCGGTCGACCGACTTCAGAGTTAGTCGACTAGCAAGGTAGTAAGTCGACTATCTGAAGCCTGAAAACAATTTTTTTGGGATTTAAAACTAAGTCTTTTGGTTCACATAAAATCCCATAAAATACATAAAAAATCTACAAAAATAGTTTAACCAATATACTTTGATATACAAACATGCTTGCACAAAATCAAGGCATGTTATAAAAGATTGGACTATTTTTGTAACTTGGAAATATTTGGCTCATGATAAAAACTGTTTTTCAAAACAATATTTTTCAAAACATGTTTTTTCAAATCTTCATCAAATACAAAAACAAGATATACTTTTAAAGTATAGTGTGTATGGATATGATCCACTACACAATCAAGATGAAATATCTATGTTTTTGACAATAAGCATAAACTTGGTTTTGGTTGAAAGATGTAAACATGAATACCAAAACCAAATAGTATTTTGTCACAAAGAAAAATCTTTTCTAAACTAAAAAATCTTTTATGAAAACAATCTCTAAGAGTGTGTGTGTATATGTACTTGAGCAATCCACCACTATTCTATCCTTTACATTTTTAACTAAAACAAAAACAAAATCTTATACCTAGACACAAGTCTTCATCTTCTTGAAGTCTTCACTTGAAGGCTTCTCATCTTCTTGCTTACTTGGTCCAAACTCCATGCTAGCTCCAAATCTTGACTTTGAATCTTTTGTTGAAGCTATGCACCTACTAAGATCTTGATCAAAGAATCTGTCACTAATTAAACACAAGATCATTAGTAATATAACTACATGAGTTAATCATCATCAAAACTAGAGTGATGGGCCTTTGGGCCAACACATACATGCTAATGCTAGACAGATAATTACTTCACTTTAAATTCTAAACATGATATTCTACCTCAAAATCAAGTTAGATACATAGGAGGAAACTAGGATACGGGTTGAAATAGCACTAACCAAGATGTAACATTACAATATCAAGATTGTCGGTCAAGTATAAAGTAAGAAAGATCATTAGAAAGTACAAGCAAATCTTTAACCCTAACACTTATTAAAGTTGAACATTAAAATATCAAGATATTTATCAAGTATAGATTAAGAAGAACAATAAAAAAGTGTTTAAACTAGTTGCTTATCCTAATGAGTCTTCAAGAATAAAGATTGGAGTAGGCATGTATATGATCTAATCTGGTTATCTACTAGACATTAGATGTGATGGTGGTGACGTCTTAGCAAGCCATGAGAAAAATCTAGCTACTCATGGTAAACATGTCAAATAAAGAAAGTAAGAAATAAAAAATAGAAAAAAGTAAAAATAAAGTAAATAACAAAAAAGATATGAAAAGAAAGAAAGCACCTTGTATTGATCTGTCACCTCGAATTACAATGGCTTCTCCTTCTCACAAATAGAACTAAAATACAAAGAAATTTGGAGAAGAGACTAAAAGAAAAATCCTAAGTTATGATCTCTGATGTGGAGATGCCTCATAATGAGAGATTTCAGCTTTTTAAATAGGCCTCAAATCTAATCACAATAGGATACAAATTAGAAGGTTTCATAATTCAATAAGGAATTCAGTCCTGCAGCAAGTTGGCATGTTATTTTCTGAATATGACTCTACAGATGACTGAATTTGACAGAGTGATAAACAGAAGAATTGTAGTCCTTCCAGTCTTCTTTCTGTAGCATCTTGAATCATTGATTTGAATATCTGTAGCAAAAGTTATGATCTGAATAGTAGAACATGTACAGTCTAAATCCGAGTCTGAATTGATTTTGAACTCCATTTAATTTGAATTATCCTCCTTATTCCTTGTAGAATTAGCTTTATCCCCTTCATATTTTAGGACTTTATCTTCTGAATTTGAACTTGAATAGGAGATGAAGATTAATCCTTTCCTCTTTGGATTCAATTTAATCCAACTTTAGATAGGATTAGGGATAAAATGAAGCTTCTTGTATCTTTATCCTCTCATTTAAGTAACTACACACCATAATAAAAAAAAGGGTTAATAGCATTAATTAATAAAGGAATGATCAAGGATATATGTGTAAAAGTGATGATAAAATACAATTTTGGTGTACAATCAGAAGCCAACTCAGCAGTCTGACTGCTGAAGGTCGACCGCCAACGGTCGAATTTCTGACTGTTGGGAAGGTCGGTCGACCGGCCGGTCGACCGCCAACTGGGCAATGGCCTAGCGGTCGACCGGCTATTTCCAGAGAGCAGAAGCTCTCTGGCGGTCGACCGTGGCGGTCGACCGGCCCAACCTGTGCACGTTTTGTGCACGTCGGTTGACCGCCCGGTCGACCGACCTCTGTCTCGGTCGACCGTGCGGTCGACCGGCAGAAGGCCAGAAAACATGTTTTGGGGATTTAAAAACTTGATCTTTTTACTTCAATAAAATCTCATAAATTCTCTAAAAATGTACAAAAATAAGTTCAGTATTATACTTTGATATACAAACATGTTTGAGTAAAAATCAAAATATGTTACAAATATTTTAAACTATTTTTGTGACTTAGAAATTTTGGCTTTAAATATAATCCGTATTTTTCCAAATCGATTTTTTCAAAACTTCTCCAAATACAAAAACAAGATATTTTAAACACTATTGAAGCTTAGTGTGTATGGATATGATACACTACACATATATGATGAAATATCTATGTTTTTGACATTTAAGCTCTATAAATGATTTTGATAAAACACATGAATATTTTGAGGCTTAAAAATCAAAACGGTATTTTTTCAAAATGAAAACTCTTATATGAAAACACATATAAATCTTGTGTGTGAGTGTATATATACTTGAGCAATCCACCAACTAATCTATCCTTTACATTTTATCTAAAAACAAAATCTTACTAAAAACAACCTAGACACAAGTCTTCTCTTGAAGGTCTTCTCTTGAAAATCTTCTTCTCCTTCTTGACTTGGTCCAAACCATGATCTAATGAGGTAGACTCCTCTTGAGTACTTGATGTGGTCTTGATGCACAAGCTCTTGAATCAACACGCGCTAGCTCCAAAACTTGACTTTAAATCCTTTGTTGAAGCTAAACATCTACTAAGATTTTGATCACATATTTGAGACTAATTAAGCACAAGATCATTAGTACTATAACTACATGAGTTAATCATCATCAAAACTAGAGTGATGGGCCTTTGGGCCAACATATGGTAGTGTAGTTTGCCCCTTCATTTCATAGTGCAAATCGGGAATGGGGAAGATCCTATTTGTCATACTTCGCTCGCCTTCAAATAAAGGTACATCGTTGATACAGGTCAAAGGTAAGCAGACGCCGAAGAGGTAAGTAAGTTTTTTAGGTTTTAGTTTCTTTCTTTTAATTTTTTAGTTTAGATCACCAACACCATCAACACCCAACTCCTTTATCACTCTTTTTAATTTTTTTCTATAAACTCATTTTCTATTTTTTCCACCTTATCAATATACCACTTTCTTCCTAACTTAACTGTAACTCCATTTTCTCTTTTCTTTTAAGAAGCTAAAGAAAAATTTTAACCATTAATTGTAGCTTAAAAGAGAACTTACTAAAGAAACTTCCATCGCTAGTCCATTCTTGTGGATCACGACCAGCATAGCCACTTGCTATAGCGATAAAATTGAGTAATTGCACTCTTTATTCTTAAGTTCTGAAATTCTGTATTTTATGTGCAGGTAAAACTCAATTAGTAAGAATTAAAATTAAGTGGAATATATTACATTAATTTAGTATTAAAAAAAGATTAATCTAGTAATAAAAAAGATTCTAATATTAAAAATTATTGAAAATTAATCTAGTAATAAAAAAGATTCTAATGTTAAAAATTATTAATAAAAACTTTAATCTAATAATTATATCTAATCTAATAATTAAAAAATTTATAATATCAAAAAATTAATCAAATAATAAAAAATATTAATTTAATTATAATTAATTATCAGCAATACATATTTGCATGACCACAAAATTAACTGTTTGTGCTGCAAGTGGGCTGTAAGTGAGATTTGCAAGACCACAAAATTAACTGTTTGTGTTGCAAATGGATCGTAATTGGGATGCAAATGCAACTTGTGACTTACGCGTTGAAACAAACACCGTATGATCGTAAGTCGCAATGGCACTTGCGATTTACGGCCTTTTACGACAAAACAAACAACCCCATGGTAGCAAGGGCAACTTTTTTGTGCACGAGAGGTCTAAGGTTTTAATCCTGCTTGCACAAATTACTATTTGAAGAGAACGATGATGTTGACACTGAAAAAATTTGTTATTTATTATTTATTTTGAATTTTTCGTTTTCTTAAAGCTAATTGTACATAATATGTGAGCACAATAAAAGTAATCTTAAAGATAAACATATCTAAAATTATATATATACATAATCATAAGACAACGAAACGTATTGTATTGTGTCGTATCGAGTCCCTTTAACGAGCTTGATCTTGAGCTGAGGTGTGCTAAGTTATGTTCATGTTTTTATTCAATTATCTAATCGAGCCTACAATTTGTTGAAGCTCTACTTGTTTAATAAACAGATGCTATCATGCTTTGTGAGCTTATTTATGTCTCCAGTTCTATATTAGTGTATAAAACCAGTAAGTTTTAAACAGAAATATTAAGTTTTAACTAAAAACAGAAAGAAACCACCTAAAGCAACTTAACCTAAAAAATAAAATAATTTCAAAATGTAAAAACAGAAAGAAAATCATTTGAAAACATTCAGAGAGAAAATCATTTGGAAACATTCATTGTGTTTTGAATGCCCTATCCGACTCATGTTATTAATGATATATAAAACAACTATAATTATTGAATAAAGAAATATTAAAAACTATGAAAGGTAAGAGAGAAGGGGTCGGATTATCTCCTTCACGTGTTTGATCAGCACGATGGTCCACAACGCCGTAGGCCTTCATCACAAGTGATGGACGATTTGATTTGAAATAAAAAAAAAAATTTACACACTGCAATGGACATTATCTCCCTCTTTTGTTTTTCCCTCTCTCTCTCCAATTGGACTGTTCCTCTTGGTGTTGCGCAATCCAACGCGAGAACGAGCCAACTCGAAATTAATGAAAAAAAAGACAAAGTAAGAAAATTAGAAACCAGATCAGGAGAACTCAGCTGACACCATGCAGGCTGCAAGCATGGGGCCACATGTTAGGCCACTCTCTTTTCATCTCTATCCATTTGAACTTGGCTGTTTGGTTGCAAGGAAGTGGGCGGAAGTAAGGAAATAAGGAAGTATAATTGCTCACTTTCTTATCGGGGCTGTTTGGATTTAAGGAATTGGGTGGAAGTGAGGAAGTGGGAAGTGTCTTTTCTCATTTCCGCTATTCATCCAAATACCAGAAAAGGAAAATGGAAAAAGTTCTTTTCCTTCTCTCTTTTCTCCTTTACACAACGTTTTTCTCACTTTCAAAGTGTTACAGTTAATTTTGTAGTCATGTAAATCTCATTTGTAATAAGTTGTAGCACAAAATAGTTAATTTTTTGCTCATGTAAATCTCACTTGCATTCTAATTACAGTCTAATTTTTATTTTTCTTAATTAATTTTTAATTTAATATTATTTTGCGGTCAACTTTGTAGTCAACTTTTTCACTTTCACTTCCACATTACCATCCAAATACCGAAAAAGACATAACATTTTCCAAACCACACTTCCCAACAACATCCAAACACCAAAAAACTTACTAACCAATTCCCAAGTTCCAAAGGGAACTATTACCACTTCCTCACTTCTTCGCTTCCTCACTTCCACCCTTAACCAAACAGGCCCGATTATTCAAACACCGGAAAAGGAAAATAAGAAAACCTCTTTTCCTTTTATCTTTTCTCTTTTACACAACCATTTCCTTACTTTCAGAGTGCTACAGTTAATTTTGTGGTCATGTAAATCTCATTTGTAATAAAATGTAGCACAAAACAGTTAATTTTTGACCATATAAATCTCACTTGCAT
Organism: Agave tequilana; assembly: GCA_038442645.1. NCBI lineage: Eukaryota > Viridiplantae > Streptophyta > Magnoliopsida > Asparagales > Asparagaceae > Agave > Agave tequilana. The sequence goes on from JAVJIF010027806.1 coordinate 30,654, forward strand.
TCTAATTACAATTTATTTTTTATTTTTCTTAATTAATTTTTATTTTAATATTATTTTACGGTCAACTTTGTGATCAACTTTTCCACTTCTACTTTCACATTACCATCCAAACACCGAAAAAGACAAAATATTTTCCAAACCACACTTCCTAATAACATCCAAACACCGGAAAACTTACTAATCAATTCCCAAATTCTAAAAGAAATTATTACTACTTCCTCAATTCCTCACTTCCACCTTTAACCAAACAGGCCCGATAAGAAGTCGAAATTTGGGACTTTGGCCAACTTGCCATCATGTAACGTCACTTGACCACCACCACCTGTTCTCAATATATAATATAAGTAGCTCCAAGAAATAGAAAAATGTTCACACTTGTCTCGTATTTCTTTTTAGGCTAACCTCATTCTCCAATTCAGTGAGTATATCTTAGATTCATTTATATCACATTTATCTATTCAGGTAGGTGAGTATAACTCAGTTGTCGCAGTGGGCAATGAGTCTTTTCAAACTAAATTTGTAGGTTATACTAAGAGGTATATTATTAGAGGTGCCATCGGATCGGATACGAATCGGATATTACCTCTATCATATTCATAGCCGCACCCAACCTTCGGATACGGATATGGATATTGGCGGATATGAAAAAATGATATCCGTATCCGCCAAAATCGGATATCAGATATAAATCAGATATTAGCGGATCGGATGCGGATACTAATCGGATATGTTAAAAATAGATATGGTTAAAGATAAATTAAACAGAAATACTTATATTACTTTTTATCTCATCTACTACAATATTAAATGTGATACATACTATGATATTATTGTGTACATATCAATACATTCATCGTATTCATTGTCATTTGACTTCTATAACAATAGATTACACGTCCTCCGGTGCTAAATGCCAATTCGGATGACATGGTTGATGTCGAAATACTCAAAATATCATGTGGTGCTCTTGTAAGAATCGAATACTTTTCACTATTACTTTTTCACCAACTCAAAATATCAAAATTTAATACCTTATTCCATTGAAGAATAGTCTTCTCCATACCGATATCATTATGAAGCACACAACATTCGGATATCGGATCGGATACGAATAAGATATTACTTTTATCATATCCGTATCCGCACCTACCTTTCGGATACGGATACGGATACAAATATTGACGGATGTGAAAAAATGATATCCATATCCGGATTAGAGGCGGATTCGGATGCGGATATCCGCGGATAATCCGTATCCGGTAGCACCCCTATATATTACACAATAGTGTAACTTCATGACATACGGATGCCACTAGGCTTGGGTTTGTGAGATTCAGTCATCATGTCATGAAGGGCTGCTTATGAAAGGTACTAGTAGTTTTATAGAGACTCGTTGTGATTCATGAGTGTGCATTAGGCGTTGTGTTCGCCCTCATCGGAGTTTCTTTTCTTCCACTACGACATGAGTTTCTTTTTTCACTTGGAATTATGATGTAAGCTTACAGGTCTTCCTTTAGAAAAAAGTATTTATTTCAGTAATCACTAATTGGGAATAATTAGCATTTATATTTGAACTCAGAAATTTTGTATGCAGCTTGCATGTAATAATATATAAAGTATTTTTATTTTTTTAAATTAGTTATTTTATTTGATGCGTAAGTAAAGTTTTGAGAGATCTATACAGAATCTCTTGTTATATTCTTAAATTTTATTTTATTATTACGTGATAAAAAGAAATATACATATTTATCCTTTAAAAAAGTTACAGCGGGCAGGATTTGAACTTCAAAAGTTCTTTTAAACAAAGAATATGTTGTCTTCTAAATAATTAGAGGTGTCTCAAGCACAACTTGAACTTAAGAATATTGTTGGTTTCTGCTTAACAGGAATCAATCTTACAACTAATCAAGATCACTGAGATATCAACAATCTAATTAGCCAGGTCGGCAAATATCAGGTGGGAGGTTTTCCGTTCAATAGAACGTTCCTTAATTTAAGAACCACCTTTCAATTTCCTTCCTTGGTTAAACACCAATTAGACTGAATCTAAATCAATCTCGATATACTGTAAAGTATATCCCCTGTATAAAGGACTTAATCCACTTATACAATATTTGGAGTGAGGTACGCTTAGAGCGAATCTCCTTAAGACAATTACGTCCCCCGCACCGGTGCTAACGGGATAATGGACGCTGGTCTCCCAAGATACAACACTCCTTCACGGTATTTGGATAGCACTACCAAATCACCGTACGGTCGAACCGTAGTCAACCAGTACCTTCACAGGATCATTGAAGCAGCGGTACAAGGACAAATTTCCGATGAATATTTGCCTTTACTTTGGAGTAGCACCCACTGTTGAGGACGAAGGAAGGTTGAAGAATATTCTTCTTCAGAAGTCCCAGATTCAAACAACAATTCTATTAAAAGAATCTGTTGAATTTCCTGTGCCCTCTTTCAGAACAAATTTTGCAGAATCGCCTTTGGAAGTCGCTTCGGATTCTCACTTCTCGCTGGAAGTCGCTTTGGAACTCTACTTCTTAGTTCAGAACGCAGACTTGCTTCTGCTTCAGAACTCAGGTAGAAAGAATCTGTTGAATTTCCTGAGCCCTCTTTCAGAACAAATTTTACAGAATCTCCTTTGGAAGTCGCTTCGGATTCTCACTTCTCGCTGGAAGTCGCTTTGGAACTCTACTTCCTAGTTCAGAACGCAGACTTGCTTCTGCTTCAGAACTCAGATAGAAAGAGAGAGAGAGAGTTGTTTGCTGTAGGTGTGTTTTGAATGAGAAACTGGAGCGCTATTTATAGCGCTCCAGGAGGGGCCAACGGGTCTGAACCCAACGAAAGGTTGCAACCTTTCAACCCAACAGTCACAATTGTTGGCTGCCCAATTGACGCACCCAACAGTCACAACTGTTGGCAGTCCAACAGTCTTGGAGCGGGTCCGTTGGCGGGTCGGTTCGGATCCGGATAGCAGAGCGGGTCCAGTTCGGGTAGCGGAGCGGTATGCTCGCAACCCATACCCACAGACCCGATTCAAAAAGAACCAGGCCGGGTAGGTAACCCGAACCCGAACCAGACCCAGACCCAGACCGAGACCGAGCCCGGCCCGGCCCGGCACTGGCCGGCCGCCGCCGCCGCCAGCGGCGGCACGTGCGCATGCCTGCATGTGCGGGCATAGTTCCCTCTTTTTCGCGCGCGAAAACTCCAAGTACCCAAAGGACACGCCCTTTGTTATCAACTTTCTCTATATACACACCACAAACTTCCATCCCATGGCCAATGTGGGACTAAATGCTTTTAGCTACCTTTAGTCCCATTTGGCTTTGAATTAGGCAATCTTTAGACTTGAATATCTCATTCATTCGAAGTCGAAATTGAACATGTGAATATACCACGTTCATCCCCAATGGAAGGAGAACACACTCCAACCATCATCCAATTGATTCGATCAACGGATCTTGCCATAATTCAGCTCAAAGATTCACTTTTATATTCTTCAATTCCAACAAACACCCACAATGAATGGAGATTCAAGGAAATGACACACAAAGAGACTGACTCTATTGTGAAAGGTACTTGAGAAAAGAAACTGCATAAGGATAGGTGAATTAGGTCTTGAACCTTCCATAGCGAAACCTTTATCGGACTTACTGGCTAATCAGTGAACTAGGTCTTGAACTGTTAGCCGTTAGTGTAAGCCAAGTCAATAAGCTTCACACAGTGACTTTCCAAATCAACTTTGGTTCTCGGTTGTGTCCGTTTTGGCCCTGGACATTCTTGGTTTCAGAGAGTATCTTTAGGCAATAACAGTCTCCATAGAAATTCCCAAAGAGCCGACTCAACTCTATACTCACATAGGTGATGGACCTATTAAGAGTAGTCTACTCTACTCCACTTGTTTAGTAACAAGATATAGGCATCATTAAAAGCGTTAAGCTTATCCTTAATCCACTTGTAGAAAAGCAGTTATGTGTACCTCAGGAATGGATTGGAGTCAAGCTCCCAAGTGCTTACTTGCTGAGTCAATCATAACTAGTTTTTCCTCTTGAACTTAGTCTGTGGGATCTCCAGTCGTTAAGTGAGGTTTCCATTAAGCTGACTCGGTAAGGTTAGGCTTTTAGATCCTTTCCCCTTGATGCGCAGTTTATACGCTCTCCACTTAAACCTTTAGTAAGCGGATCCGCTAAATTATCTTTTGACGATACAAAGTCAATAGAGATAATTCCATTTGAGAGCAACTGCTTCACGGTATTATGTCTACGACGAATATGTCTAGACTTACCGTTGTATATAACATTTTGTGCCCTAGATATAGCTGCTTGATTATCGCAGTGTATACATATAGCGGGCACTGGCTTTTGCCATAATGGTATATCTTCTAAGAATTGTCGAAGTCATTTTGCTTCTTCTCCAGCCTTTTCTAAGGCTATGAATTCCGATTCCATAGTGGAACGGGTAATACATGTTTGCTTCGAAGATTTCCAAGATACCGCTGCTCCTGCTAGAGTAAATACGTATCCGCTAGTTGATTTTGATTCCTCAGAATCTGCAGTCCAATTAGCATCACTGTATCCTTCAAGTACAGGTGGATATTGTCCATATCTCAAGGCATATTCCTTGGTATGTGATACGTAACCCAATACTCGTAGTAGAGCGGTCCAATATAGATCACTAGGATTACTAGTGTATCTGCTTAACTTGCTTACAGCGTAAGCAATATCGGGTCTAGTGCAATTCATCAAATACATTAGATTTTCGATAATCTGAGAATACTCCAACTGGCGTATTCCAGTTCCTGTATTCTTATGAAGGTGGACGTGTGGGAGAAAAGGATTTGTATTCTCCTTTATCCCATGATCCTTAAATCTTTCTATCATCTTATCCACATAGTGAGATTGAGATAGACTGATTCCATCTGGTGTTCTGGTGATTTTAATTCCTAAAATTACATCAGCAACCCCCAGATCCTTCATATCAAAACTGTTGGATAACATTCGTTTAGTGGACTTAATAATTTCAATATTAGTCCCAAGTATCAACATGTCGTCTACATAAAGACAAACAATGATACATGCATTTCTAATTGTTTTAGTGTACACACACTTATCGCATTCATTGATAGTGAATCCATCTTTGATCATGACACTATCAAATTTCTCATGCCATTGTTTTGGAGCCTGCTTTAAACCGTATAAGGATTTTACCAATTTACAAACCTTGTGTTCTTGGCCCTTGACTTTAAATCCTTCTGGTTGCTCCATATATATCTCTTCATTTAATTCACCATTTAAGAATGCAGTCTTGACATCCATTTGATGGATATCTAAGTTATGCAATACTGCAATTGCAATCAACATCCGAATGGACGTTATTCTTGTTACTGGTGAATAAGTATCGAAGTAGTCAAGTCCTTCTTTTGTCGATAACCCTTGGCTACTAATCTAGCCTTGTACTTATCGATAGATCCATCGGGTTTTAATTTTCGTTTAAAAATCCACTTACACCCAATTGGTTTACTGCCAGGAGGCAAGTTTACCAATTCCCAAGTATGATTACTTAGTATGGATTCTATTTCGCTATTTATAGTTTCTTTCCACATTTGTGCTTCTGGGGTTGACATAGCCTCTTTAAATGTTTGAGGCTCGCTTTCAATAGCGTATGCTGTGAAATCTGGACCAAAAGATTTTGAGATTCTAGATCTCTGACTTCTTCTTGGTTCAGTTTCCGCATTAACAATTGGTTCCTCGGGGCTTTCGTCCTTGAACGCCATCTCATGTGTTCTTTTCTCAGAAGTCTTATCTGCTTCCCGTTTGTATGGAAAGATGTCTTCAAAGAACACAACATCTCTAGATTCGATAATCATGTTTACATGAATATCTGATATCTCTGATTTATGAACCAGAAATCTGTAGGCACTACTATTCAAGGCATAGCCTATGAATATGCAGTCCATAGTTTTTGCTCCCAACTTAGTCTTTTTAGGTAATGGTGCCAGTACCTTTGCAAGGCACCCCCACATTTTGAGGTAATGGCAGAAAGGTGTTCTTCCATGCCATAACTCGAATGGTATTAGACCAAGTTTCTTGTGGGGTACTCTATTTAGAATATAATTTGCAGTTAATAGAGCTTCCCCCCACAAGTTCTGCGGAGCTCCAGAACTTACGAGCATGAAATTTACCATCTCCTTCAAAGTTCTGTTATTCTGTTCAGCAATTCCATTTTGCTGAGGAGTATATGGTGCTGTTGTTTGATGTATTATACCAAAACTAGCACAAAACTCACTAAAATCATTTGATTCATATTCTCCGCCTCTATCGGATTTTAGAATCTTGATTTTCTTATTGAGTTGATTCTCAACTTCGGCTTTATATGTTATAAACATATTTATTGCCTCATCCTTACTGTTTAAAAGATACACATAACAGTATCTTGTACAGTCATCAATAAAAGTAATGAAATACTTTTTATCGCCTCTAATTGGCATAAACTTCAAATCACACAGATCGCTATGAATTAACCCTAAAAGGTTCTGTATTTCGATCAATTGAGTGAAATGAATTTTTCGTCAACTTGGCCTCAACACAAATCTCACACTTGCGAATTTCTTCTAAGTTGAGTTTAGGAATATATCCCAGATTAGACAAGTTCTTTAATGACTTATAATTTACATGCCCTAATCTAGCATGCCATAAAATAGGAGACTCAAGCAAATAAACAGAAGAATTTCCTTTATTTATAAGCTTCGGGTACAAATACACAGACTTTTTATCTACCACTGCAACATTGGCTTTAAAAAGTCCATCAACAAGATAACCATTTCCCACATACATCCCTCCCTTAGTAAGTACAAATTTATCTGATTCAAAAACCATTCTAAATCCTTTCTTACTAAGTATTACTCCGGAGATCAAATTCTTGCTGATATCTTGAACTTGTAGCACCTCGTATTGCTGGTTTCTGCTTAACAGGAATCAGTCTTACAACTAATCAAGATCATTGAGATATCAACAATCTAATTGGCCAGGTCGGCAAATATCAGGTGGGAGGTTTTTCGTTCAATAGAACATTCCTTAATTTAAGAACCACCTTTCAATTTCCTTCCTTGGTTAAACACCAATTAGACTGAATCTAAATCAGTCTCGATATACTGTAAAGTATATCTCCTGTATAAAAGACTTAATCCACTTATACAGTATTTGGAGTGAGGTACGCTTAGAGCGAATCTCCTTAAGACAATTACGTCCCCCGCACCGGTGCTAACGGGATAATGGACACTGGTCTCCCAAGATACAACACTCCTTCACGGTATTTGGATAGCACTATCAAATCACCGTACGGTCGAACCGTAGTCAACCAGTACCTTCACAGGATCGTTGAAGCAGCGGTACAAGGACAAATTTCGGATGAATATTTGCCTTTACTTTGGAGTAGCACCCACTGTTGAGGACGAAGGAAGGTTGAAGAATATTCTTCTTCAGAAGTCTCAGATTCAAACAACAATTCTATTAAAAGAATCTGTTGAATTTCCTGAGCCCTCTTTCAGAACAAATTTTGCAGAATCTCCTTTGGAAGTCGCTTCGGATTCTCACTTCTCGCTGGAAGTCGCTTTGGAACTCTACTTCCTAGTTCAGAACGCAGACTTGCTTCTGCTTCAGAACTCAGATAGAAAGAGAGAGAAAGAGAGTTGTTTGCTGTTGGTGTGTTTTGAATGAGAAACTGGAGCGCTATTTATAGCGCTCCAGGAGGGGCCAACGGGTCTGAACCCAACGAAAGGTTGCAACCTTTCCACCCAACAGTCACAACTGTTCGCTGCCCAACTGACGCACCCAACAGTCACCACTGTTGGCAGTCCAACAGTCTTGGAGCGGGTCCGTTGGCGGGTCGGTTCCGCCAGCGGCGTGCGCATGCCTGCTTGTGCGGGCATAGTTCCCTTTTTTTCGCGCGCGAAAACTCCAAGTACCCAAAGGGCACGCCCTTTGTTCTCAACTTTCTCTATATATACACCACAAACTTCCATCTCATGGCCAATGTGGGAGTAAATGCTTTTAGCTACATTTAGTCCCATTTGGCTTTGAATTAGGCAATCTTTAGACTTGAATATCTCATTCATTCGAAGTCGGAATTGAACATGTGAATATACCACGTTCATCCCCAATGGAAGGAGAACACACTCCAACCATCATCCAATTGATTCGATCAACGGATCTTGCCATAATTCAGCTCAAAGATTCGCTTTTATATTCTTCAATTCCAACAATTATAATAAGATAAATTTAATGAAAAATTGTTATGATTGTTTGGTATGAATAGAAGTAAAAGTTGTTCCAATTAGAATCATAAATTAACCGGAAAAAGAAAAGGAAAAAAAAGAAGGAAAAAAACCTAATACGCCCGTGATTTCGTTTCTCCCTCCGACAAGGGCAGATACAACTGAATCCCAGATCTTGTACTGACTAGTACCGCCAGCTGGCAATACTATCAAGTCCACCTCACCTCTCGCTGTGCCTGAGGACCTCCACACCAACACTCAAAAAGAGCTCTTGAAATCATTATTACCCAATAAAGTCTGTCACCCCCTTCTCCTTCCAAAATCCTAATCTTTTTGCCCTTTCGGATTCTCTCTGTCTTTTACCCACAAATGGAAATAGACGACGACGGAAACAACAACAACAACAGCCATCACAGCAACGGCTTCCTCAACTCCGAGTCCGAGAATGGCAGCAGCATCGTCCCCGCCGCCGTCCCCGCCGCATTCCCCGCCGATGTCGAGGCCCTCCGCCGTCTCTCCGACAACCTCGCCTCCATCTTCCGCTCGCCGGATTTCGACCCGTTCTGCGACGCCCGGATCGCCGTCGGCTCCGACGACGTGGGGGCCCACCGCTGCGTTCTCTCAGCAAGGAGCCCATTTTTCCGCGAAGTCTTCGCGAAGAAGGAGAAGGGAGCTGTAGTGAAGCTGGAGATGAGGGAACTTGTGAGGGATTTCGATGTTGGGTTCGAGGCGCTGGTGGCGGTTCTAGGGTACATGTACAGCGGGAGGGTGGGCCCGCTGCCGAAGGGGGTGTGCGTGTGTGTGGACGACGAGTGCGAGCATGTTGGGTGCCGGCCGGCTGTGGATTTCATGGTGGAGGGGCTGTACGCTTCGTTCGTCTTTCAGGTCCATGAGCTCGTCAGCTTGTTTCAGGTGAGGGTTTGTAACTAATCTCAAGTGGGTCGTCGTCAAAATTTGATTTTGATGGGATTTTTGATGATTTAAAAGCCAATTCTTCTCCCTGCAGTACGAATTTTGTAACTAACCCTCAAGTTTTGATTGTTCCAGTGTCCAAAACTAAACAATCTGATTGGTTTTGATGTGTTAGAAACTACTTATTGTCCTGTTTGATCTTTCTTTGTTTTTGGAGACCATGATTGTTTGAGGTTTTGGTCTTATTTGCATTTAGTAGGCCTGGGGTTAATTAGTTAGAACGCAGTTAGTTCTGTTTCTTTTTCTCTGTTGTCTTGTAAATTGTTAGTTCTCTGTTTCTGTATGTAGGAGATCCTGTATGTAGTGCTGTCCCCTTTTTGATTGGGTTGTTTTGTGAATAAGTAAAGTAGGCTGGTTTCCTGAGATTGGTAAGATGAGAATGTAGGTCATGGTAACTGAACCTACATGATTGGAGATTTTGGATGGCAAGTAACTATTATGCAGCAACCTTTAGGCCTTGTTTGGCAATATAGTTTTCTGAAACCGCGGTTTAAGTTAAAATGAAACTGGGGTTTGTAACTATGCATATACAAACCCCAGTCTCTGAAACCGGGGTTATGTTTAAGTTAAAATGAAAAATCTACTCAGTCCTCGTTTGGCAACATGGTTTCTGAAACGGGGGTTACGTTTATGTTAAAATGAGATTGGATTTTGTATGCATACAAACCCCAATTTTTGAAACCTGGGTTACGTTTATGTTAAAATGGATCTACTCAAAGTAGAGTTTCAATAACCCCAGTTTTGTATGTTAGATCTAATTTTATTTTATACAAGATCTCATAAATGCATAGCCTCTTTATCATGATCAAAGGGAAGGAGGGTTTTAGGCATACCCGATTCTATCACGAAAGGGATGCTGAAGGTTGCATGATCTCGAGGACGGCGGAGTTGAGGGAGATGATTCTTCTCTCCAGCCACCAAGTTCTCTTCTTTATCCTTAGAGGAGATGAAAGGCCTCCAAGAGAGAGATTAGGTCATTGATGGTGGAGAGGGGGAACCCTATCCATGATATATATAGCATCAAGGAACCCTAGTCAACTCATTATAGATGTAGGCCCTTGATTTATAACGCGAGTTCCACCCATGTAGACGAGTTTCACATTTTAATTTAAATACACTCAGGGCTAAGAGTAATTGAAAACGTGTCTAGATCTAAACCATTTAGGCTTGATCAATTCTTTATTGGGTCAAACAACATAAGTTAAAGTGGGCGGATACAAATATCCAATTGACTTGATTAGGCCCAAATAAAATTAGACTTTAAAACATAATAAGTCTAACAATCTTCTACTTGGGCCAAGTAAGTCATACTGAATAGATATTATGCATAACTTTATGACGTCAAAACTTCAACAGCCAACAAATCACATTTTTAAAATAATCTGATCCATTCAGTATCCTGCCACCGACCATGGCGGTCGTTACCTTCTGTATAATCGAGGTAGGACTGTGCACATCACAAGTTTCAGAATTCTTAACGACATAGATCAAATGTGGACGTGTGGAATGGAAATATCCTCTGATCAAATAAGGTATAATTCCAACTGGTTTCCATTTTATGACTTCAACGAGTCTAATTTTATGACTCCAATGAGTCCACCTGATAACAAACTCAAATGCGCAAATTAAAATCAAATTAAAAAAACAATTATCACTTTATTATCAGAATCAACAAATATACATAAAGTGCACTTAAAAATAATGTTTGTTATATAAAATTATCCACTCCTACCAAACCAGGATATCATTAGGACTAGCCATCCCCATATGAGCAACACACTCCGAGAACACTTTAGACTACAGTCCTTTAGTGAGTAGATCAACAATGTTAAGACTAGTACTAATACTGTCAATAGACACAATGTTATTCCGAACTCTATTTTCAATGACAAAAAACTCGATGTTGATGTACCTCAACCTTGCTGAACTCTTATCATTTTTGCAATAGAGCTCTGCAGCTTTATTGTCATAGTATAGCTGTAATGGCCTTTTGACTAAATCCACTAACTAAAGCCCGGAAACAAAATTCCTGAGCCATATAGCTTGATTCGAAGCTTCATAATAAGAACAAACTCTGCTTCAATCGTAGATGAAGCAACAAGTGTCTGCTTGACACTTTTTCAAGAAACCGCTTCTCCTGCCATCAGGAAGACATAACCTGAAGTGAATTTTCTACTGTTGATATACCCAACAAAATTTGAATATTTGTATCCAATCAGCTATAGCTGATCAGATTTCTTGTAGGTAAGCTTGTAGTCCTTTGTCCTCTGTAGATATCACATTATCTTCTTGGCAGCCTTCCAGTAATCAATCCCAGGATTACACAGGTATTTGCCAAATTTCCCAACAGCATACACTATGTCTGGACAGGTACAAATTTGAGCATACATCAAACTTTCAACTGTCCATGCATATGAAATATCTTTCATTTGCTCTTTTTGTAGATCGTTCTTGCGACATTAAAGTAGACTCAACTTATCTCCCTTAGTGACAGGCGTATCACCCGAAGAGCAATTCTTCATGCCATATCTATCTAACACCTTATCAATATAGGCCTTTTGAGATAAACCTAATATTCTACGTGTCCTGTTACGTTGAATCTGGATGCCTATCACAAAAGAAGCATTTCCAAGATCTTTCATTTCAAAATTCTTTGAGAGAACTCTTAGTCTCAAGTAGAACATCTATATCATTACTTACTAATAGAATGTCATCCACATATAGCACAAGAAATATAAATCTACTCCCTTTAAATTTGTGGTAAATACATCAACTATATTTTCCTTAAAATTAAAATTGGATATTACTTGATCATATTTCAAATACCATTGACAAGATGCTTGCTTTAAACTATAAATGGATTTCTTTAATTTGCAAATCAGATGTTGTAGACATTTAACTTCAAACTATCTGGTTGCACCATATAAATTTCTTCCTCAATGTCACCATTAAGAAAGGCTGTTAACATTCACTTGGTGTAACTCCAAGTCAAAGTGAACCACCAGTACCATGATGATCCTAAAAGAATCCTTCATGAAAACCGGGGAGAAAGTCTTTTTATAGTCAATATCTTTTCTTTGGGTGAATTCCTTTGTGATAAGATGTGCCTTATACCTTTCGACATTGCCTTTCGAATTCCGTTTGGTTTTGAATACCCATTTTCAACTAATCAGTTTCTTACCTTTAGGCAACTTTATTAAATCCCAAACATCATTGTCCTTCAAGGATTTTAACTCATAATTCATGGCATTTGACCATTTAGTGGAGTGACTACTGAGTTTGGCCTCATTCAAGGATGTGGGGTCATCCTCTAACTCTATGTCAAACTCAAGCTCTTCGAGATAAACTATATAGCCATTTGCAATGGCTGATCTCCTCTCCCTAGTTGATCTCCTAGGCACTTGTGGTTGAGGAATTTCAGGTTTTACCTCATCAGCAGGATCTACTTCAGAATGAACTATACCTGTAGCTTGTAAGGGCACAACTGTATTTTCATGCTGAGGTAGAACAACTACTTCATTATTTGGAACAATTGTCATGGGTTTAACAATTTGTTCTTTCTTGAATGTATTTGGCTTATATTGTTCTGAATTTCCTCAATAAATTTAGTATTATCCGTCTCTATTATGTTCTTAGTGGAGGGACAGTAAAACCTAAAGCCTCTAGACCTCTCAAGAAACAACTAACTGTTCTTGAGTCCAACTTCTTCTAATGTAGTATATATGGCCGAGCTTCCGCTGGACAACCCCAAACATGAAGATGCCGAATACTGGGAGATTTCCCAGTCCATAACTCATATGGGGTTTTTGTTACTGTTTTACTGGGTACTTTATTAAGGAGGCAGACCGTCGTCTTTAAGGTTTCACTCCATAATGACTCTGGTAGAGTAGTGTGAGCTATTATACTCCTAACATGTTCTTTAGTGCGTGGTTTCGTCTCTCAGTAATACCATTTTGACGAGGTGTCTCTGGCATGGTGTACTGGGCTACAATACTACTTCTAGAAAATTGGCAAAAGTCTTGGATATCTACCTGATTCATTGTATCTGCCATAGTACTCATCAGATCTCACGGCTTTAATTTTTTATTCTATTGATTTTCAGCTTCATCTTTATAGATTTTAAACATGTCCAGAGATTTCTCATGAATCAAAAATATAAGTACTCATAACGAGAGTAATCGTCCATGAAAGTGATGAAATATTTATGATCATTCCAAGAAGCTGTAGGGAATGGGTCACAAATGTCTGTATACACCAAATCTAAGACTCCTGAACTTCTTCTAGCATCAAACTTCCTAATGTTTGTTTGTTTGCCCGTTAGATAATCGTACATACTTCTAAGTCAGAGTAATCTAAAGGACCTATAACTCCACTAAACACAAGACTTTGGATTCTCTCTTTTGAGATGTGGCCTAAACGCCTATGCCATAGGCTATAGGAGTATTCTTTAATTAATGTTCGCTTAGTACCTAAATTATTCACATATAAAGATTCAGAATATAAAGCATGGAGATTTAATTTATATAAGCCATCAATTAAGATTTCATTACAAACAACTTTAGATTTAGAAAATAAACTAACCATTTTATTACCTATAGTGACAGTAAAACCAGACTGTCTAACAATGAAATAGAAATAAGATTTCGCCTAAAAGACGGTGCATATAAATTCTCATCTAAATCTAAAATAAAACCAGAATATAATCTAGCCTACAAACTCCAATAGTTTCAACTGCAGCTTTATTTTAATCGCCCCATATATATGTATCACTCAGCCTGACTAGGCCTCCTTTGGGTTTGAAAGTCCTGCAATGAATTGCATATGTGAATAGTCGCACCAGTATCTATCCACCAAGTATGTAGTGAAACTAAAGCTAGATTAATTTCAGAACAAACATAAGCATGAGACATACCCTTCTTGATTAGCTACTTCTGATACTTTATGTAATCTTGCTTGATGTGACCTACTTTCTTGCAAAAGAAGTATGCAATAATTTTAGGCTTTTTTTTGCACTTTTGCCATTGTCGGATCAGCTGTTGTAGTGATGTTAGTGTTCCTCCCTTCACTTTCACTCTTCTTCCTTTTCTTACTAGTATTGTTACCCTGAAATGCTAAGTGAGCACTTTCAATATTTTCTTATTTTAACTTTTTCTCTTCTTGAACACAGTGACTAATGAGCACATTGAGACTTCACTTTTTTCTTTGAGCATTATAATTAATTTTGAAAGCGTTATACTGTGAAGAAAGAGAAATCAAAATGAAGTGCACTAGGATCTCTTCAGAGAGTTCCATTTTCAGTGCTTTTAGTTTTGAAACAAGATTGGACATTTTCATAATGTACTCCCTTATATTTCCTTTACCATTGTAGCACATATTTATTAGCTTGTTAATATGCGTGTTAGCCTCAACTTTATCTGATTTATTAAACCAGTCGGCTACTTCAGTTAGGAAACTCTTAGTATTAACTTTATCAGACATAGCACCCTTAATAGTCATAGGAATAGTGTGGTTCATGACCATAAGAGACATCCTATTAAACCTTTCTCACTTTTTATAATTTGCCTTTTCTTCTACTGTACTTTTGTTAGTAATGACAGGGGGTTCATCAGTCCTCAAGGCATAGTCTAAGTCCATAAATTTAAGAACGATGGTAATGTGATCGCGACACTTCTCAGAGTTTGTACCATTCAACACAAGAATACCATTGGGACTTGCAGAAATTGAAGATGCATATACTGATAACAGAAGGAAAAAATAGGACTATATGAGCATACAATTTCTTATCAATTTAACATAAACATTGCATTATCAAAATTCTATGATAATAGTCATAAAATTGAATTTCAGAAAATGCAACTTATTTAACCGATAGAACTGCCGGTTAAACTTTCAAAACAAGTTGTGTCTCTTTATGCCAATACTGTACTGGCCCAATATAGATAACCTAAAATCTAGGTGTTATGTAAAAGAATAACCTTCTTTTGGGCCGACTGCCCCTTTATAGGATTGGTTCTAAAGTTTAAGTTATCTATGTCGACCATATAATATATGTGATAACGTGGCCATAATGACAACCTTCCTTTGGGCTGATTGCCACACGCATGGGCCACATAAATCTACGCGTCTCGATTCTTGTTCTGGCACGGACTAGTTGATGAGGATACTGCAATGTGGGCTTATAGTGTGACGACCTTCCTTTGGGTCGGTTATCACATACTAAGGTTCTTCCACTTACATTACCCACATCAAGTATCCGATGCCATACATAATTCGGCCAAGTAATAGTCTTTTTTTGGGCCGGCTATTATGTGCATGAACTACATATGTTATTAAATAAGCTCTTTTATAAATTCTTTAACTTGAACATGTATATATCTTTATCTGTGTGTTATCTACTGTATAAACATCAATATCCATCATGCTAGAACAATAAAAGCAATATAATAAATATTGATGAAGTGGAAGCATGTAAGGATACATATAATTATGGTAAACAAACACTTCAATGCCTTTTTATGTCAACTAGCTATTGTTCTATCTTGTTTAGTGCCTGTAATATTGTAGTGCTCATCAAGAGCTTTGAAACGACTGTTTACATGCCCAAAATGAAGGTCAGATGATCCCGTAATGGCTAACTAAAGTTTCTATTGGTAAAACGGATCTGCAGTTTTATCGGGTCTGGATCAGACCTCACCTACAATGGTTAAAGTTATGAGTCTCTTCTTATTGGGCCGGGTTTAAATAAACTGAATAAAATCCAATAAATTTAATGTGAGATTAATTGGGATTAAGTTTCTTTATTTGATTAGAATTCTATCCCAAAATTTTTCTAATAGAGTAGAATTCTATCTTAACTCTAAAACCTAAATTAATCTCAACAATTTAATTTAAACTTTATATGAGATTAATTAGGAATAGTTTCCTTATTAGATTAAAATTGTATCTCTAAATTTCTTAATCCTAATTAATCTCATAATGTCACTTGATTAGGAAACCTAAAAAAAATTGGTCATTTTTTTGTTTTGCTGGCATGGAAAAGAGACCCAAAAAAATTAGGGCCTTAATGCGCTGGGGCCATGGTGCTTCGAGGCACCATGGCCCTGCATGCAGGCGCATGCATGCACTCTGCATGTATTTTTTTAATCACCTTAATAAGGCCTGGATGCATGCATGCCCCTGCCGAGCAAGTATTTTTTTAGAAAATATTTCTAAAATAATAACACAGATTAAAAAAATTTCAAAAAACATATACATGTAAAATTCCAAAAAATCACCCCTTTTAAACTTTTAATTTAATATATGAGACACAAATATTTATTGAATCAAGGGAAGAATTATTCATGGTATTTATAAATTGAGATCAAAATTTCTGTAGATCCCGATGATCCAATAAAAAAGGTAGCTCTGATATCAATTGTTAGATCTAATTTTATTCCATATAAGATCTCATACATGCATAGCCTCTTTATTATGATTAAAGGGAAGGAGGGTTTTAGACATGCCTGATTACATACGAAAGGGATGCCGAAGGTTGCACGATCTCGAGGACACCAGAGTTGAGAGAGGATTCTTCTCTCTAGCCATTAACTTCTTTTTATCCTTAGAGGATATGAGATACCTCCAAGAGAGAGATTAGGTCATTGTGGTGGAGAGGGAACCCTACTCATGATATATATAGTATCAAGGAACGCTAGTTCAACTCATCATAGATCTAGGCTCTTGATTTATAACACGAGTTCTACACGTGCAGATTAGTCTCATATTTTAATTTAAATACACTCATGGCTAAATGTAATTGAAAACGTGTCTAAACTCAAGCTATTTAGGTTTGATCAATTCTTTATTGGGTCAAACAACATAGGTTAAGTGGGCGGGTACAAATATCCAATTGACTTGATTAGGCCCAAATTAAATTAGACTTTAAAACATAATAAGTCTAACATTGTAAGGTTTGGGGGCCTCCAAAGCCCAATTTCATTAAATAATTTTGACTCCCAAATATGGCCCACTTTCAGTAACCCCATTTTGGCCTGAAACTCTTCCAAACCGAGGTTTAGGAAATTTAACATTGTTGCCAAACGAGACCTCAAAGTAGAGTTTCAATAACCCCTGTTTTATAAGGTTTGGGGGCCTCCAAACCCCAGTTTAGGAACTCCATGACTCCCAAACAAGACCCAATTTCAGGAACCCCATTTTGGGCTTGAATTATTTCTCTCAAACTGAGGTTTGGGACACTTAACCTTTTTGCCAAATGAGGCGTTATTGGCTTAAGGTGTTTGTTTGTTAGTGTTCTCATTGGTACATCTCTAGATTCTATACCCATTTAGGGCCTATTTGTTTGTATAGAAGAGGCTAAAGTCCGCTAGGTCTCTTTCACAATTCTGAAATACTTCAACGGTCTTCTGGTAGTTTAGTGATCACTCAAGCTATATGTTTGCACTGAAGTCTTTAAAAACCTAAGCACTTTAATAATTTCATTTTGTTGTTTTTAACTTGTAAGTGTCACCCTAAAGTAATAAGCATATCTCCTTGCTAAAAATAGAAAAGAATCCAAATAAAAGATATGGATGGAACAAACTTTTACTTTTTATGCATCTTCTAGTCTAGTTGTGTTCCACTGAAGTCTTTAAAAGCCTGATGTACTTTAATAATTTCATTCGTTTGTTTGCAACGTTCAAGTGTCACCCTAAAGTAATAACTTGTGTAATTCTCCTTGCTAAATATAAAAATATCCAAATAAAAGATGTGGATGGAACCAACCTCCATGTTTTATGCATCTTCCAGTCTTTTTCGCTCCTAATAATTCATGAAGTAGTTTTATGTACCATGTTTCTCGTTGAATCCATGTAGGATTCAACAAAGTTCCTTTAAATTCCTATTTGGAGTGATACAAAATGATGGGGGAATCAAACGATTTAGATTTAGTAGATTTGAGATTAAATTTAAATTATATTTGGATAAATTTTGTTGAGATTTAGGAGTTATTTTAAATTTGATTTGGGTAGATTTGAGTTTATCAATAATTTCACATATAGTGCACGTAATGTAGGCTATATATATACATGTATTGGATTTCTAAACAATGATTTGAATTAAAATTTGCTTCCCTTGCGAAAACTTTTATTGTTTGGTTTAATCTCATGGATTGAATCGAATGAAGGTGGTGAAGGCAAGATCCGGTTGCGATCTGTGATCATATCCAATCCCCAATTTCACTGTTCTTTCTCAATTGTACAAATCCTTACCACAAGCCCTAATCTCTCTTTTGTCTTACATTAATTTGGTATCAGAGCCGAAGTTCCTGCTCTTCCAATCCATCATCTTTTATTTTTTCTAGAAAAAATTAAAAAAATCAAAACTTACACTGTTCATCATCTCCATCGAAGCAGTAGACGAACTCAAGCCTGTAAGTTCCTCCGCCTTCACCAAGCGCCTTCATTGCCGTCCACTGAAGCCCCTAGCCTCACTGCCGGTCCTCCATATTTGTCGCGACCATCGTCATCGCCACCATCTAACGCCAACAGTAGCAACGACAACCGCTGATTGCTTCACCATCTCCTCTTCTTCCTCTGATCGTCATCGTCACCTCTCCACCATCAACGGCGTCCATCGCCGCCTTCATCCACCATCTTCGTCATAACCCGAGGGTCGTCACACTCCCATCTTCGCTGCAAACGCCACTCCATCTTCCTCCTCTTCATCTTCATCAACCTTAGATTTCCTTGACTGCAACAAATCACTGCTCCGCCGCCTAGCCCTCGTCAACGCCATCACTGCACCTCCGACACATTCGATCTCACAGCCACCTGTCTTCATCAAATCTCGCCAACAACGCCTTGCCACCTCACCACCATCGTCAACGTCGCTGATCCAGACATCGTCGCAGCCTCTCCTCTCGTCCATAACATTATCGCGCTTGTCTGCCGACGCTCGCTTTGCCGCCGTAAACCACTGTCACTGCCACCGTTGCCATTATGTCTCGAAGCCCTAGCTGCAAGCATTGGGTGAGGAAGAAGAGAAGACGAGTATCAAGTTGGATTTGATAACGGGTTTGATCTGAGAGTGGGTTTAAGTGAAATCGGTTCAATCCAGTCAAACCCGACCCGGTCTGACCTGCGGAGCCGACCCGAGCCGTGCTAATGTCAGCGGCTCACAATTGACTTCATCTGCTCGAACCAAGCAGATCTGCGTCGCCAAGCCGCCTCCATAGTCGCGCTGAGTCGAGCCGCCGCTCCGTCAGCTGACATTAGCTGAGCTGTGCTGACGTCATTGGCCCGTCTGAGATGCACTGTTCACTGTAGCACAATGACGTTCTGGAGCCTGTGTCAGGCTCGTTTGGAGTCCAATTCGAGTTTCTTCAAAAGCGTTGAGTCTGCGACTGAGTCCCGGAACTACTGAAAAGAGTTTACAACCGTTGGACAGCAGATCTGATTTCTACAAGCCCGTATTTGGTACCAATACTATTCTTGCAGCAGGAGGTCTGCGTTTTAGAGTACATTTTGGCCCAATTTGAGTCCAATTCAAGCTGCTAAGATTCTTTAGTAACCTTTAATCCTTATGCATTGAATTTTATTCATGGAGTTTTATTTTTGTGATAATATATACATGCTGAGGGTGATAAAAAGAAAGTTGAACGGGATATGTATGCGGCTCTCTCATGTTTTCGGGTTCTAATGATCCTTATGTGATTGAGAAGTGGAAAAGCAATCTTGAAGTTTTCTTCAATTATTTTATTCTAACTTCTGAACAGAAATATCACTATGCCCAAATGAAGTTGGTTGGAAAAACATATTGTTGGGGGGAAAGATAGCCATATCGATTATCGATGTTGGTTTATTTTAATAGATCTTTTTCGTACTTTACTTCACTCATTCTTTATTCATCTGAGGTAATTTACAAAGAGTCAGAAGCTGTTGATTAGTCAGAGCCAGAAGCTGCAGATGAGCCAGATCCCAGCCTTCAGTCCTCGTCGAGCCAGTCATTGTTGATGAGCCAAATTCAATGGTTGTTGATGAAGCAAAACTACAACCATAAGTGAAAGAACCTCTTATTAAGACTTATAGATCTTTTAACAGAGCCTACCATGGAGCTAGTATCATCTTTGACAACTATATCGTTGAAATTGTCTGATATGTATGACCCACTGCAGATCTTTCTACAGGAGACAGTTTCACAGGAGATTGGTACCTTGGTGTGTGTGTGTAAGTTTTCTGTGGAGCTGAATTGCATTGTTATGTTGCACGTATCTGATTCGAGCTACCGTCAATTTCAACCGAGTTGTCACTGAAGCCAGTTCCATCTCTACCATCTTGGTTCATCCTGATGCATCAGTGCTACTTCCTCAACCACCACCTTAACTTGATTGAGGATGCGTGATGTGGTTCAACCCGGTTGTGCTTACCTTGTACCTATCACTATATTCATCGGGGATGAATATTTTCAATCCAGGGAGAGTGATGGGAGAATTAAACGGTTTAGATTTAGTAGATTTGATATTATATTTAAATTAGATTTGGATATATGTTATTGAGATTTTGCAGCTATTTAAATTTGATTTGGGTAGATTGAGTTTATTAATAATTGCACGTATAATGCATGTGAATTAAAATTTGGTTCCCTTGTGAAAACTTGTGTTGTTTGGTTTAGTCTCATGGATTGAATCAAATGAAGGCGGTGAAGCCAAGATCCATGTTGCGATCCGTGATCATATCCAATCCTCAATTCCACCGTCTTTCCCCGATTTCACAAAATCCTCACCATAAATGCTAATGTCCCCTTCACATCACAAACAAATGATCACTTCAAAGACCTCGGCATTTTTTCGAGCAAACAAACCTCTTAGTGGAGCTTCTTTCTATATTTCAATATGATAACTTGTTTTTTTCTGTTTCATTTTTCACCTCAGCAAACAAATCGCCTAAGATGGTTTGGTCATGTGCGACGTAGACATACAGATGCGCCAGTCCGGCGAGTGAGCATATCAAATTAGGGCAAGTTAAAAGAGCACAGGGGAGACCGAAGAAAACATGGATGGAGGTAATACGACAAGATATAGAGGCTAAAGGTCTTAGTGAAGGCATATTGCTCGATAGGAATGAGTGGAGAAAGCTGATCCATGTGCCCGATCCGGCGTAATTCTCTTTTGGTTCATGTAGCCTACCCCAAATACCTGGGACAAATGGCTTAGTTGTTGTTGTATTTTTCACCTCAGCAAATAAACAGAGGTACCGCAGCGTTATATTCACTTTGCATTTCTTCTTAGAACAATCTGTGACCAGACAACAAAGCTAGAGAGCCCATTATAACAGTGCCATTTCTGGCTTTTGTTTAGTATTAATGGGTCAATATCTTACAGTAATTATGTTCTCTAGCTCTAAGCAGGTTAGTTTTAACCTGCTTGATTAGATTAAAGTGGCATCACTGGTTTCCTTGTGTTGTGCTGTGAACCTACTTATTGATTTCTCACTACCTAATGGATTAGTTTTTCTTGTTCATATGTAATGTTGACATTTGTGAATGAATTACTGTTTAGACGGTTCTATGCTTATTGGAAGGATGTAAGCCATCAATATGTTTTATTGCAGCGTCACCTCCTTGATATTCTTGACAGGGTGTCAATAGATGACATGCCTGTAATTTTATCTGTCGCAAACTTGTGTGGTAAAGCTTGCACCATATTGCTTACAAGGTGCATTGAAATTGTGGTCAAGTCAGCCGTCGATGCTGGGACCCTTGAGAAGCAACTGCCTCCTGATATTGTCAAACAAATCATGGAGTCACGAGCAAAACTGGGGTTGATTGAACCTGGAACTGGTTTCCCCGATAAGCATGTGAAGAGAATACACAGAGCTCTTGAGTCAGACGATGTTGAATTAGTGAGAATGCTGTTAAAAGAGGGACACACCAGTCTTGATGATGCATGTGCACTTCATTATGCAGTAGCTTATTGTGATTCAAAAATTACAACAGAGCTTCTGGATCTGGGATTAGCAGATGTCAACCATAGAAACCCCAGGGGTTATACGGTGCTTCACCTTGCTGCAATGCGTAAAGAACCTAAAATCGTTGTTTCTCTTCTAACAAAGGGTGCTAGACCATCAGATCTTACGAATGATGGGAGAAAAGCTCTTCAAATCGCAAAACGTCTCACCAAGTCTGTTGATTACTTTAAAGCCACTGAAGAAGGAAAGGCATCTCCCAAAGGTCGATTGTGCATTGAGATATTAGAGCAGGCTGAAAGAAGAGATCCTTTAATAGGAGAGGCTTCTGTGTCTCTTGCAATAGCTGGTGATGACCTCCGTGGTAGACTGCTATACCTTGAGAATCGAGGTAGTTTATCTCACTGGTCTCAGAATCTTACTGTTTTTCTCCTACTTCTATTGTGAACTTACACTTTTATATCGTCTATTACTTGGTAGGTGCATGGCTTATGTAGTATCTCTTTTCTTCTTGCAAAGGATATTTTGATCTCAGTTTACGAGGAAACTGGTTGCGTCCAACTTATAGCTGTGCTAATTATGTAGAAGCATAAAAGGCTAAAATCATGATAGCTAGTGATTCAAGTTTTTTGCTTGAACTCTCATCGTCTTTGCAAGCAATTGAGGATTAGAAGTTTTATATCCACTCCTATATATTGTGTTAGGTCCCTCTCTTTGAAACCCTTGGACATTAATTGAAACCCTTGCACATTAAATTTAATTGGGCATGAAACATTTACGCCATAAATCTGAGCAAGTTTTTCTTTCAAGAAATTCATTTTTTGCTCATTGATGGGTAGATGAGAAAACTCAAATGATTCTTACCTCAAATGACTTCACTTCTAGGTTTTAGGAACTCTTGAGCTCTGTCTCCCCATTTGATACGACAAACCTACAATTTGAGCGGATATCATTGTATGAGAAGGATTTGCTTTCAAAACCTTTGAAGGGGGCATGTCTCTCCCTCCTTCCCTCCCTCCACATCGACGTAAAGTCTAAACTCTTCATGCGACAAATTGCTCACGTAAGATTGCACAAAAATAATGTTAAGTGCATAAATCTGTATGGTAGAGTTATATGAGATTAAAGTTGTGAAGTCCAACTGTTGCTCTGACCTATTGTTGTGATTGGTTTTGTATAATATGAGTGCCTTTCAAACACTCATTTACTCCTTGTTTGTATAAAAAATGTTGTACTTGAATAGAGGGGAAGTCCTGTGAGGTGGTTTTAGAGTTACCTAACACCTTAGGCAAACAGACCTCATTTATGCTTGTTTTCTCTTTAACCAATTCTAGGACAATTATTTTTCAAATTCATAGTATTTGTGGAGATTTGGCTTTGGGAAGGAAGGAAATTTTGGGAAATAGAAGAGGGGGATTTGAAGCTGGAGGAAAGAACTTAGTCAAGAAGGAAATGAAACTTTAGAGAGGAAGATAAAGAAGCATCACCAAAGTCAATATCATTTCCGTCCATAGAATTAAATAGTTCTGATTATAACTAGCCTATTTATAGGCTTTATCAACTTATAGACCTTAAGAAACCTGGACTCATAATTATATCAAACTACTAATGATAGCTTTTCAAAATAACTAAATCAAGTGTAAAAGTATATCCCAGGATGATTCCAAAACATAAATTGAACTTAACAATATTAAAATAATAACCTAATTTGACTCCTAAATTATATTAGGTGCTCAAGGGGGATCCAATGGCTATGTGTCTTTGAAGCAACCTAGAGTTTAAAAGTAGCCAAACTACCGGTGATGACATTGAAAATAACTAAATCAAATGTAAAAAGTTAAGACGGATAACTCAAAGTCAAAAATTAAACCTAATAATATTAAATTATAATTTAAACCAACTGCTAGATAAAATTATGTTATTCGTGTTCCTAATGGAAGATCCGATCTAGTGGCCCTAGATCAAAGATGTCGTAGAATCTCTCTTTTGAAAATTACACAAAGTTGAAGCACCAACCTTTTTCTTAGTCTTGTTAGACACTAATGACTTAAGCTGACAGATGTTTAGATCAGCAAGCCCATCTGCTCCAGTTTGCCTATTTGTTCGTTCTACTTGAAGTGACTTTGATGTATTTGTTGAAATATATGTATAGTTGTATATTAGCTAGGTTTTCTTTCTTTAGACCTGCTATAGTTAGACTCGGGATTGTATATAAATATAGGGTATTACCCTTGTTAATATTGAGACCAATAAGAGAAATTTTCAATCTTCTCTTAGCATGGTATGAGAGCAATCTCTGGTCGCCCCACAAAACCCTAATTTCCTTCGCAACCTCTTTCACAAACCCTAGATCCAAACTTTTTCAAAAAAAAAAACTTCAAAACTCTTCTTAATCGAACTCGCGAGTCAGCAAATCGACTCATCGAGTTACCAACTCGGTCTTCTTCTCCAGCTTGCATGCAACCTTTCCCAGAGTCGCCTTTCTCTCCGCGACCGGACACACGCGTCACTTTTGGTGCGATGCAACACTGACGATGACCTCAGCCGAGAACTTGCCCTTGGCCTTGTCAGCAACACCTCTCTTTTTTCTCTCAACCACGCACCCGCCCGACCTCGACCGGCATCCGCCTAACTTTCTTCCCATCATCACTTACAACAAGCTTTTTCGAGGTCTTGAGTGCTTTTACATGTGTCTAATGGTTGCCACCAAGGGATTTTCTTTTCTTCCATGATGCAATGACAGACATAGGAATTATTGGAAGAAAAATTAAAGATGAATATATTAGATTTCTTTCCTCTTGGTTGAGCTTGTTAAGAGAGGACCTCTGCTGATTTTGAACTCTGCAAACTAGTGCGCAACTCTCGACAGTAATCACGCGATCTGTGCTTGCCCACTGACCTCTACGACTTCTTCCTAACACAAATCTCCTCAGTGATTCTCTCTACAACAACACAGACAATAGCAACAAGAAATTTGATTTCGTGTGCAGTTTCCTTTTGTGATCCAACTCAAACTGCTACACCTCTCCGCAACTCGACCAACTCCACTTCTCTTTGGATCCGTTTCAGGATTTTGATCCAACTCGTTATGATGCGGACCAGTGTTCTAAATATCTCTGATATAACCCTGTTATTGCGCCGATATTGCGTTTACGGCACCTAGCCGCAATGATTTGGCACATCCAAATCGATATAGCGTTTTTCATTCAAAATCGCCGATAAATAGGCATGGACCTGATATATCAGCCGCTATTTCGGCGATTTTGGATCCGATATAACGTTTTACACTCAATTTCTAGGTTAGGCATTTGGTTAATTCGAGTGATGTGGCAATGTGACATTTTTGAAGATTCTACACTTGGATAGTGAATATGGATTCATAGGCTTAATGCAAGTTATTGAGTTAAGTATCTCTTAAACATATAAGTATAGTTTTATGTAGATTTATATAATTTATGCATATATTGTCTTATTGAGATGCGATTTAAGACAAGAAGATATGTATATTTACAGTCCGATTTTGACATCTGATTTTTGAAAATATCCCCGATATATCGCCGTCTCCGATAAATTTTTCCGGCCGATGTAACCACTGTGGCTTTCATTTAGAACACTGATGTAGACATCCAGCACATATGAGGCGCCACAGATCGAGCTATTAAGTTGGAGTCTGTGTTTTTTTTATGTTATTGAGTCACTTGTATTTTCTTTTTATTTGTTAGCTTTATTTTTAATTTTTAGTCCCACATTGACTGTGTAGAGAAAAGTGAGTCCTGTAGCTTATAAAAGTAGGAGTCTGGTAAGTTATTCTATGGAGATTAATTAATGAAAATTTGAGTTTTCAAATGAAAATCGTTTTTGTGAGTTCGAGCGTGAAACTCGATTCTCCCAGATCTTGAGTGTGAACAATAATCCAAAGTTTTCCTCTCTCCTCTATCTTAAATCCCTATTTCGCAAATTATTCCATTCTGCGATGGGTGAATTCTTAAGGAATTAATTTACGCACCAAAATAATAGAGAGGGGGAGTTAAATCAAATCAAAGAAAGCAAGTGCAAACACACAAAACTTACGTGAAAACCCGAAAGGGGGAAAAATCATAGAGAGAGGAGAATTTCACTATAACGATGTTGATTACAAGTGGGCTTCCTGGTGTGCTGGGATTTCTAGATTCAGTCGCATGATCCCCTTTCATGTTGGGAGGGATCTCCTATTTACAGGTCATATCAACAAGATAAGGCCGGGGAGTCCCGCTCAGTTTGAATACTTAAATTCTTAATCTTGATGGCGGTTCTGCTGAAGGTCCTGATTCGAATCGAGATAGGGGAGAGTCTGTCTCTATCTGGTGGTCTGTGCCTTGCTGTAGATAAGGACAAATTGTCTTCGAGAGGTAACTGCCTTGTTTGGTTAATGATTAGGCTTAAAGATAAAGGTCTTCTTCAATCAGTTTTTCTCTTCTTCTAATTACCAGACCCGCTTGAAGTTCGAATTGGACGGAGACTTTGAATCAGATGTTCTGAAAGTGGCCACGCGTTACACATCCCTTGGGGGCTGGATAGACACGTGTCACAATCTCAGGCGAGTCAGAAAGTTACCACTACAGATGCCCCTTCTGATCTTTTCTCTTTGTGAGAAGTCGGGAACTTCCCTTGGGGTTTATAAGTTCCCGGGGACTCTATTAATGTTGTTCTCAGTTTTGGATGAATTAAAAATTACTTTTGATAAGCTTTGTAGCATGTGTGTTTTGGGTGAGAAACCTTAGAGAGAATCCCGTTGGTTCCCCATCAAGGGGCTCCCCGAGGGATAGTGCGAGGCTATTTTCCATCATAGCCGTCAGGGTAAGACCCGATATAGTTTGTTGACTCACTCCAATGGCCGTGAAAGTAAAAATCTGTCTAGGCTGACTCCGAGTAGCCCTTGTGGGCGAGCCTCCGTCTTTCAGGGGCTCCCTGAGGGATAGCCGCGGGGGCTGTTGAGCGTGCCTGTCGTACCTGGAGAAGATATTGAGCATGTAAATAAAAAAGTTTGCATAATTTTATTGGATGTTACGCGGTTTTACACGTATCGTTTCGGGTGAGAAGCACATTTGCTTGACAGTGGTCTTCCCGTCCCGAGCGGTGTTAAAGAGCGAGCGTTTCATTCAACCGTTTCGACCGGGGCCTCTCTGACCTCAAGGTCTTCCTCCAAGTCGAGGATGAACTCGTCCAGATGTCCACCTCAAACCAGGTCCTCAAGGTGTCGTTTGAGGGCCCAACAATGTATGGTGGCGTGTCCCCTACTACACTGAAAGGAGCAACTTCCTGCTTCTAGGAAGTCTGGATCGTGCTTGGCTATCTTAAGGAGTTTCAACCATGGCTGATACTTGATGATGTGGAAGATCTGGTCGATTAAGAGGTTCAGGGGTGAAGGCGGTGGAGTCTCGGTCTTCGCTATTGTGGGGGAAACATCTTCCTTGGGAGTTCGGGCCCGATGTCCCCTCGCGCGCTTTCGCGAGCTGTCAGCTTGAAGGCTATCGGGATCCTCATGTGAAAGTCACTTTGGAGCATATTTGTTTAGCTTGAAACGTAGGTCGGTCGGAGCTGCTATGTGCTGGTTGACCTTGGGGAGGGTTCCACCTGAGTCTCCCTGGCGCCTAGCACAATGACTCCCTGTTGTGCCTTTCGCAGAATTTTATCTGCGTGAGCAGCTGATGATTGACCTGGTTACCGCCTCGCGCTCACGTTCTTGGTGTCGTGATGGATGGCGACTAGTTCGCGCTCAGCCTTCGCCCGGTACTCATCCAACCGTCGTCGTAGGTTGATTACCATCTGAACGAGTTGTCTGCGGGAGAGGGCCGATGGATCGAATTCATCAGGAGTGTTTACGTCGTATCGGGCTGCGCTCTTGTGAGCCATGAGTGGCGTACAAGGGTATTTTTGTGGTAGAGTTCGGGTATTGATAGAGAGATCTCAAGAGTATGGTTTCAAGGCTCTCAATGAAAGCATCAAATGTGGTAATTAAATTCCTAAGGAATGAATCCGCGCACCAAAATAATGGAGATGGATAGTTAATCAAATCAAAGAAAGCAAGCGCAAACACAGAACTTACGTGGAAACCCGAAAGGGGAAATCACGAAGAGAAGAATTCACTATAACGATGGTGATTTCAATGGGCTTCTCAGTGTACTGGGGTTTCTGGATTCAGTCGCATGATCCCCCTTCACGTTGGGAGGGATCTCCTATTTATATAGGTCATATCAACAAGATAAGGCTGGGGAGTCCCCGCTCAATTTGAATACTTTAATTCCTCATCTTGATGACTGTTAAGCTGAACGTCCTGGTTTGAATCGAGATAGGGCAGAGTTCGTCTCTATCTGGTGGTCTGTGCCTTGCTGTAGATAAGGACGAATTGTCCTCGAAGGGTAACTATCTCGTTTGGATGATGATTAGACTTAAAAATAGAGATCTCTTTCAACCACTTTTATCTCTTCTTCTAATTACCTGACCCGCTTGAAGTTCGAATTGAATGAAGACTGTGGATCAGATGTTCTGGAAGTGGCCATGCGCGCACATTCCTTGGGATCGGATAGACACGTGTTACAATCTCAGGCAGGTTAAAAAGTGACCATAACACATCCATTTCTTTCCTCCACAAAATTACAAAAAAATACAAAAGTCAACAAAAAAATAAACCTTGTTTATTTTTTTTCCTCATCTTCTTTTCTTCTCCCATGAACAGAGCCACCAGCCCCACAACCATCATCGTCTTCAACCTCAACTTCCATCCTCCTTTCATCAGCACGTTGACAACCACCACCTAGCCCTCGCACCTTCGGCTTCCTCCTTCCTGCGCAAGCACCACAAGGCCATCAAGCTCGCTTTCCTCCTCATCCTTCATCCCGACACCATAGTGAGTTTCACACCGTCACTAATTTGTCCCCACTTCGGCATCACATCCCGTACCTTATCCTCTCTGCATGAGCTAAGGCCCCCATCGCGCCTCTACGTGAGCCCAAGGCCTGCTGTGTCGCCCTGCCTGAGCCTAAGGCCCTATCACCACCTCCCTGTCGCGTTTGAGGCTTCTCTGTCTCCCCGCTCGCGAGTAGGGGTGGCAATTGGGTCAGGTCGGGTCATCCCGACCCGATTATTGCTCGACCCATATAATAATCTAGTCGGGTCGACCCGATTATTATACGGTCAAAAATTCAGACCCAGACCCGACCCATTCTTAGTCGGGTCGACCCGACTCGACCCATTTGACCCGATTATTAAATTTTAAATACAATTTCTTTATACTTTATTATCAAATTGTTGGGTGGTATAGTTAGTCAGCACACTAAACTCCACACACTAGAGGCTACGGGTTCAAAACGATCTTACGTATATTTTTTGACAATTTGATTTAGGCGAAGGGGAGGAGGCGGGGGCGGCAGAGGAGGAGATCAAGGGGAGGTGGCCGAGGAGAGAATAATCTGGTCTGACGGGTTCGGGTCGACCCGACCCATTTAATAATCGGGTCAGACGGGTCGACCCGATTACGACCCAAACCTGATTAGCCCAAACCCAGACCCGCTAACTTCGGGTCGGGTCGGGTCTGGCGGGTCGCGACCCGTCTGCCACCCCTACTCGCGAGCTCCTTTGCGCTAGTAGATCCCGCCCGCGAGCTCCCCTGCACGAGCATAACCATCACGTGCCTCCTCTGCGCGAGCGTGACCCAACAGTAGCATCTCCATTCTTTGAGTTTCCTCTCGTTGAGCAACCCGTACTTGTTCAACTGATGGACTAGGATGTCGTGCTCCCGCCTGACAGCGCAAGGCTCTCCATTTCTCATCAGCGCAAGTCGATCTAGAGCTCGCCAGAACAACTATCATTCCCACTTTCTTTCTTGTGTTGCTATATTGATGAAAAAGCCACTTCCTCCCTTCAACTGCTTCAACCGCCCCCGCCCGCCCTCAACCGCTCTGCACAAGCACAAACAACATCAGATCAGTTCAAGTCAACGACACATACAAATCAACAAAGTAATGAGTACCTGAGAACGGGTGTCTCAGTAGGTAATTTTCTTTCAATAATCAGATTATCAGTTGGAATTATGCTACAAATTTATTTCTACTATTTTATCAAGATATCATGTTGTCCATTATAATTGAGAGGTGTGCGAATTCTACTTGGATTTGTTATATGTTGAGCCTGATATTACACGCAAGAGTTTGTTCAATTAACTGAATATTGCATTTGATATCATCGAGATTAAATTGTCCATACTACGTATGCAATGATTGTTAAAATTCATCTTGTGACGTAATTCATTTTAAGTTAATTTCCTATCAAAGATCATAATTTTGGTGAAATATTGTGATTTTCAAGTTTATCAATGATTTTCACACCACACGATTCCCTTTTTCACATCAATTTGGTATCAGAGCATGGTTTAGGTAGGAAACATGCATTAGGTTTAGGAAAATAAATTCAATTTTGCTTTTAGGCATTAATTAGAAAATTTTGTTTTTGTTTTCTGTTGCATAAAAAAATAAAAAATTGCATTTAGGAATTTTCGGTATTCATTTAGGCCTTTGTTTAGTGAGTCCCCAACCATCACTATGGATGTCCCTTTGATGATCGCCTAGACTATTCTGGCCATTTAAGGATCTCCAAGCTTTTCTTAATTAGCTACACAACGTAGACCGATAATTCACTCGATACTCGCTCTCTGAAATGGAGAAAGCGAAGTTCGCTATCACGAAACTGACTGGACAAGCGATCTAATACTGGGTAGATATGGAAAGAAACGAGAAAGCCCGATTTCAAATGAGTTGAAAATATATGAAGGATGAATTTATGGATAAATACGTGCCACGATTTTATTTCTCTATCTTCTTGACTAATGGTGTTGAATTACACAAGGCAACAAATCCATCAAGGAGTATATTACCAAATTCGACCACTTACTCATTCACTATAATATTTGAGACATGCAACATCCAAATCTTTTTCCAATTTAGAAATTGACTTAAAGAAGACCTGATACTTGAGCTTTGGAATCATAGAGTCACTAATCTTAAAAAGGCTTATGCCTTGATTCACGATTTAGTGTTATCGAAGTCCGGACCACCGAGGCCCACAATTCAAGTCCAATTCGAGTCAATACCCATGCTGAGTTAATTCTCTCATTAGAACACAAGGTGGACACCAAGAACAATGTTGAAAGTAACTCGAAAGGTAAGAACACTGAAAGTGACTTTGTAACAGTCTCATATTTTAGTTATAAGATCAGTCTAATAACTCCCAATTTCTCGTAGCAATCCTTCGCGAGATCACCAACCTTTTATTCGATATAGATCTTGCATATCGACTTGTTATTCTCTTGAGTTTGTATCTTTTGCTGCTATGCATTTTTTTTAGAGGAATATAAGTCGTATTCTGAGGCTATTAAAGTATCCAGAATGCCAACAAACAATAGATGAAGATTACAACCTTTTTATCATACCCACACATGTGATCTTGTTCTTTTGCCTTTCGATGCTAAACCGACAGGCTGCAAATGGATTTGCAAGATCAAGACTCGGTCTGATGGATATGTTGAGCGGCACAAAGCTAGCCTAGTGGCCTGTGGGTTTTCACTGGAATATAGAATTGACTATGAAAAGGCATTTGCTCCAGTTGCGAAGATGAATTCTGTTGGCACTCTTATTGCTCTTGCTTCGACTCGTAACTAACCCTTATATCAAGTGAACGTAAAAATTGTCTTATCTTCAGGGTGATTTATCTTAGGTAGTCTACATACAGCCTCCTCCTGGAGTTTATGCTCCACCTGATCATGTATGTCGTCTTCGCCGTGCTATTTGCGGCCTCAAACAAGCTCCCATGTTTTTTTGAGAGGTTTCTCATCTGTCTCTTCTTTTTAACGGCTATACAGAGAGTTTTGTTGATTATGCCATATTTATCGTGCATCACCATAAGGTATTGTTCTACTTCAACTCTATATTGATGACATAATCATTACTGAGAGATCCTACTACTATTACCTTTTTGAAGCAGTTATCTTCAGAGTTAGTTTGAGATGAAAGATCTTGGCCTTGTGTGTTTTTTTCTGTGCATTATGGTTGCTTACTCTTCTCGGGGTTAGCCACTCACAGCAAAAGTATATTTTCAATATCTTGAGCGTGCTACTCTCCACAATTTGTTGCTTACTGATTCACCATCTGTATTCACTCTCATGAAGCTTAATTTGAAGCTTTGCAGGGACAATAGTGATCCTTTATCACAGGGAATTTGTTGTTCTTATTTATTTTTTGTTACTCGGCTAAATATCTCTCATGCGGTACATAACTTGAGTCAATTTGTCATTGCTCCTACATCGACACATTATGTGGCTCTTCTTTGCTATCTTCGCGGAACAATAGCTCGATCTCTACTCTTTCCTTCAGGTTTTCCTCACTTTTCGAGCTTGCTCAAATGTTGATTGCAGATGATCCCGATACTCGTTCCACCACTAGTTATTACATTTTTCTTGGATCTTTCCTTATTTCTTGGCGTAGCAAGCTTCAAGACACTGTTGTGTGGTCTAGCATTGAGACTGAGTATCAAGCAATGGCTGATACTTTTATTAAGCTAAAATGATTATGTGATCTGTTGCGTGATATGAATGTTATGGTTTCACTTCATATCCCCCTATATTGTGACAACAATAGTGCCACCTCTATTGCCACTAATCGTATGTTCTATGAGCAAACCAAGCATATTGAAGTTGATTGTCACGTGACACGTATGAAATATACTGCTAAGAAGGTTGGTTTCCATACATTCCTTCAAAAGAGAAGTAGCTGATGTTTTCATGAAGGCCCAAATTATTCCTCAGTTTCTCTACTTCATGTCCAAACTCAGTTTTTTGATCTACCAGAGTTTGAGGGGAGATATTGAAATATATTTAGAGCTGTATATTAGTTATGTTTTCTTTTTTTAAACATGCTATAAATTGACTCAAGATTGTATATAAATACATAGTATTACCCTGTTATTATTGAGATTAATAAGAGAATTTTCCAATCTTCTGTTGACAGTATTGAATTTAGAAACTAAGTTTTTTTTCATTGCCTTGACCTGGGCTGGTATATGATATCCAAAAACCTCAAAAAGCCCATTCCGATCATTTAGAGATGTGTCAGATTCAATTTTCAAAATTGTACCAAAAATCCTCCATTGGATCAGATTTGGCTATGACCATTTCTCTACTCTAAAGCCCACAACAAGAAGAAGAACAACAAGATAGCCTTTATCCCAATCTTTTTAGGACGGCTACATGAATCCTTTTCTAAAGCCTGATAAAGAAATACCAGATTTGATGCTTTTTCATCACCAAGTGACTTTAGCTCCGCCGGTATGACACTTGTATTATGGGAGGTCATGGGTCCGAATTTCCCCATTTGCAGTAGGTGAGTGGATTGAATCTCCCCATTTGTAGTAGGTGGGTGGATTGTTGGAATTAAAATACAGGTACACTTTTGCAGTTTTATTACGAACAACTTGAGTTCATGCACACGGAGGCTAGTAATGGTTCGTGGGGACTCATTTGCATGTGTGCAATAATAGGACCAACTAGAATTGCAAGATAATAATTCTTTCTTTCATTGGAGTTTTTTTTCCCCCTCTCTTCATGGGACGTATTCCCCTAATGTGAGTCCTTTCTCCAATATGGGGCTTCATTCTTCTCTCTTCACGGTGTTGTCTCCCTCCTCCCTTATGATGTAATATGGCCTTTTGGAATTTTTTTTCCCATCAATATACAAATGCTTGAAAGCTCCAAATTTGAATCTTATAGAATTGCATTTGTGCACCATATATTTAAGGTTCTTATAGAATTTTACTTGTGCACCATATAATTAAGGTCACTATTAGTAGATTCAACTAAAGTTAAGATTGATCAAATGATAAAATCAAGGCTTAAATGTTCCAATGAATATGAGACTTGTTTGTGATTGAATAGACATATCTAGATCACTATTAGGAAGCAATCACAAAGGTTGATATGAAAATAAAACTAGGTTTTTGATAATTTTCATATAACAAAATTGAAACATTATGATAAGAAATCACTTCATTTTAGTATTTGTATGAATCCGATTTAGCATCTAAACTTGATATGAAGATTAAATTTTGATCTGAACCCACCCTAGGCCGAATTGGGTTTCCTTTTGGCTTTAAGGTTTGACTATTATATGAATATGAGCAGAATCCTAGCCATTAACAACCCTACCAAGACCTCAACGCTAAGAAGACAAATTAACATGTTTGGCAGAATAAAAGTTCATCAGTGTAAGGGATTAGATTTGTGTATGTCTAAATCAAAAAGCGACAGTTACTTCATAGGTCTGCAACATTACATGTTTTTGCTGTTGTCAATATGAAATTCAAAATTATTTAAGGTTTCCTAGGATCTCACTGTTGATTGATTTATTTGTTTTGGTTGCCTATGCAGTTGCTCTAGCAAGGATGTTATTCCCTATGGAAGCAAGAGTCGCAATGGACATTGCTCAGGTGGATGGAAACTTTGGAATTCACATTAGGTTCCACATCGGACCAAACTACTGGAAGTCAGAGGTCAACTGTGGACCTAAATGAAACTCCCTTCAAGATCAAGGAAGAGCACCTATCACGAATTAAAGCACTCTCTAGAACAGGTAAGATAGTTGCATCTTGTTTCTTTTTCTATAAATCTGGAGCTATTTGCATCTCTATGATGTAAAAAGTAACTGATTTCTCACTGGAAGTACACAGCTCACATTTGCACGCTGAATTCCTTTGAGTGTAATGTAATGCACAACTCTTGTATGAGTGTAATGTGTCCCCAAGGGGTAACTAGCTTAGTGATTGCTTGCATCTCTTAACTAAGCTAGTTACTCCAAGAGGGAAAATTATCTGCTTCCATGTGCGCGTGCGAAGTTTGTTTAAATTCGTAAAATTAGGAGTTAAAAACCTCTTCTATCATACACCAATCATCTCAATTTGTATATGAGTAGAATTAGCAAAAGTTGGTGGGTAGACTGCTTTTAAATCAAAATCAATGGGCGGAATGCTGCTAAATATACTGGTTAGATTTTACATATAGTCAAACATCTGCATGTGTGCGTGTGCGAGTGTACGCGGAGAGGGAGGTGGGGGGGGGGGGGTTCACACGCAAAATGTACGAGTGGGTCATACCAAATGGGGTGTTCTATAGATGATCCACACTATTTGTTTTGGTTTCTTAATCTCTAGACCCTACTAAATTGTAGGTTTAACAACAAAAGGAAAAATGGGACTGCTTGATGGATGGCCTAGTGATTCCATAATATATATATATATATATATATATATATATATATATATATATATAGGGAGCTGATCCTCTAAGAACGGTTCTCACGGATTTCTGTGAGAACTTTCACGTAGGTCGTCGGATCTGATAGATCAAATCAAATAAAACTAGATCTCTATCAGATCCGACGGCCCACGTAAAAGTTCTCACATGAATTCGTGAGAACCGTTCTTAGGGATCAACTCACTATATATATATATATATATATATATATATATATATATATATATATATATATATATATATATACATATATATACATACATATACATTTGCAGATTTATGTCTATTGGCAGTGTTTATTGTCCATTATATATTCTATTAGGTTAACTATAAGCTGTCCCCTCAGTTAAAGGTGTCATCTCATCTCCTGTTTCCCATTCTTGTGTGTGTATATATGCATGTAACATGTATCTACATGGATAGATAGAGGATATATGGTATCATGTGCCACGTGAACTTCAGTTTCTGCACATCGCCCCTGTAACTTAACCGTTGTCATGTTGGTCTCCGTAGATGGAAAAAGAATAACGTGAGTTGGAAAATATCGCACTATGCATGGAGTGGCAGAAAAGTGAAATGAGTTTTCAATAATAAAACATATAGGATAAATAGATTGAGTAATAGGAAATATCCTATTATAAGAATACCATGTAGGGACACGATATGGGTATCAAGTGTTATAGGAGGAAATATTTTCTCATGATAGATGGAATGAGGCATTTTTCTCCATTATTTTAATAGTAAAACAATGAAACATTATCTAGCTTGGTTTAAATCTCAGTATCAATATGGGTATTGGCAACGATTTTTAGTATCAATGTGGTTAATATTGACCATGTTGATAATATTGGCCTTGATATTGCTTGAATTTATAGGGTAATATCATATGGGATACTTCAAAACCTGTTATGATATTGTTGAGATATATGGGATCGGCTGATATTAAAAACTATGTTATCTAGATCTTTTAGGAATATTGTAGCACCTGATAACATGTTTCCAAATACACATACACTGTGTAGAGGATATGGTTTATGTCCTTGTATGGAGGTATAGAAATCTAATTGTTCATGTTCATCTCTTGCGCATAAAACATAGGGATGAAAAATCATGTGGCACAAATATTTTTCTCCAGGCATCGAATGGTTGTTTCAATAAGAGAACAGATGAGGCTAGTAGTCCATAGACATAACCACTCCATGCATCAAGTGGTTGTAAAATTAATGGTTTTTTCAATAGTAGAACAGATGAGGTTAGTAGTCCCTAGACACAAAATATGCACATCATATATTGTCCCTTTATTTAAAGCCTTGGATATCAACATACCTTGGGTAAACAATCAATTGGAAGAGTGTTTTTTTTTTATTCCAGGCCACAAGTTTTAGTAATATCCATTTCCCTCTTTGACTTTTGAAGTAATATGGACGAAGCCAACTCAGATTCACCACTTTGTTACTTATCTTTAAAATATATGTTTTATTTTTTTTCGTTTATTATGCTAGGTTTTGACCGTTACTGGTTTCTGGGGCTTGTTTTGGACAGACTCTTTAGTGAAACCAGCATGGAACCATTGAATTTGCTGGTTCTGTCTGAAACGTCAATCTTCAGCTTGTAAATAGTATGTACACTGAGATATGAGAGATCAATGCTATCGGAGAAAATAAGACGCTATATATCTTAAGCAGATAACTGATTTTTGTACTTTTTAAATATGAAATATGAATGATGCACAACAAAAGAAATAAGACACTATATATAACAATTATATAGTGAGATAGGTGCTAGCGCATTGCACATTCATATTCCACAAAATAACATAAATTTGAATGGTATCCAACTAGCCTCAAACAAATTCATGTTTCATATAAACTAGAAGTCTGAAGGACCCTTGCATAGTGGAGCAAGGATTTCATTTACAGTCAACTAGTAGAAGATAAAGTTGAAATTAACGGATATATTATGCAATCAAGAATATTATACAAAATAATACTAGTCAGAAATATCTACAGTTCAATTTTCCTCTCAAAATAAATAGCTTTATTTGCTATCTACAAAAGGTTCCATATTTTTCCATTGAATTACTTGATTGAGCAAACTAAATGGGATTTTCCATTCAAAAAGTTAAAATATGTGTTTCCCACTAGTTAAAATAATCATGTATGAACGAGAAAAGATAACATGAAATGCGAGTACTCTGTATACAAGTAAGAAACAAGAAATCAATATTAAAAGAAACAATGTACTCATGTATCAACATGTATAAATATGGACAGATTAACAGACATACCATAACATGAACCTATCTATTAACAAGAACGGTAAAGCAATTATTCGAAGGAAAAAAGAGAGAAAGAAAAGAAACCAAGAATAGGATGCAACATACTATAATACTGGCCGTTTAACTAGAGTCCTCTTTTACTTTGTTTGGTACAGTTCTATGAAATAGCAAAAAATTGGCCGTAACAGGCCTACACTCCATATTCTGGCAAATGGCAATATATTTCATCACTCCCATTTAGCTATAGCTATTATTCCAAGCCGTCGAGAATCAGCATTGAAACCCATCAACAAGGGCACTGTGTATACGAAGTTTTCAATCTTCAAATCACACATTTAATGTGTCACCAATAAATGGACCATGTCTTTGTTGAATAAGAATGGCCGCAGCTGGTGGTGCTGTGTGATTCAAACAATCGATTGGAGTGATATATTTGATTCTTGATGAAAACATTGACATGATGATATATGAAAGAATGCATGACACCACCAAAAGCTAAGAATCTTCAGTGTTGTCTCAATATACTAACAGTTTAAAATGGCTTTTTTTCCAGTGGAACTGGGGAAGCGTTTTTCCCTCGTTGTTCAGAGGTCCTTAACAAGATCATGGATGATGATCTCACAGACGTTGCTTCTTTCGGAATGACAACAGCTCAGAAGAACGAAGGAAAAGATATATGGAACTCCAAGGTGTGTTGGAAAAAGCATTCACCGCTGACAAGGAGGAATTCGATAGATCAGCTATATCTTCATCATCATCTACGTCAGTAGGAATCATACGGTCAAGGAGAAAGAGATGATTTCTTTTCTGGAGAAACTCACTTTGTATGTTGTATTTGTGGTTTTGCTTTTTTTCCTCACTTATATGTACATATATATACATATATATACATATACATATACATATACATATACATATACATGTATATACGTATACATATATGTTATGTGTGTGTGTGTATATTGTAGCGCGGGAGTTTTTGCTGGATGCTTATGGTAGAAAAGAGAGGTCTTCCCTGACTTGTAATATACGTATTCAAGCAATGATATCATCACAACAATATGATACAATTTGTTTGGGTTTCTGGCAACATCAGGTAAACTATTTTTTGTATACTCAAGCTTATCAAAGAAAAAGCCTTCCTTTAGTTATAAATAATATGTATTTGAGTTTCTATTTGTAACCCCATGCTAAGTTGATTTGTTAAGTTCAACATCCGTTGAACCGACTTTGTATGCTAAAAGTTGTATATGTTCTGTTTCTTGTTCTTTTCCTTTCCCCTATCATGTGAGTCTGCTGCTGTTGGCTTCCTGTTGCTGTCATGGTAGAGCTGAAAGTACCCCTAGGAGAAGGGTGATCAAGACAATGCTAATCAAATGCAGAATTAAATTTTTACACTAATGAAATTAATACAAAATAGATAACCAAAAGTTAAGTCGAATTTCTAATGAAGGATATAGAACCTCTCCTCAAGATTCTTTTTTTATGGAGAGTTGAGGTGTTTCAATTGCTCTCTTAGATCAAAACACGTGTGAGTACAATATCAAGTATATATAGATAAGCAATAAAAGTAATGCATATATAATAAGAGTAGAGTTGAATTGAGAGATAGCAAACGCAAACACATGCATATGTTTCGAGGTTCGAGTCACTTGCTTTATGTCCCCGCTTTCACCGCGCGAAGGATTTCTGCTATCTCCATAAATAAACCCTACAAAAGATATAAACTTCAATCCTCTACACAAGAGGGGCACAAAGCCGATTGCACAAAACAAGTCACCTCTACACAAGAGAGTGGGCGCAAAGCCAAAGCACAAAGCTAAGAGAGTGCTTACAACACTTGGTGATCACGAAAGATCAGAAACTAAGAAATCTCACAATACATATCCTAAAGGATAGATTTTGCAATGATGACTCAAGCTTGTGAGAAAAACAATGATTTTGAAAATGAAGTCTACAGAAAACAATTGGGAAAACTTGTAATAAGATCTAGAAACTGAAGAACAAAAACTTGTATTTCCTAAAACTTGCTTTCTTTTGATTTTCCAAAATTTTGCAACAACTTAAAGAATGTAGAATTTAAGCTTAAAACTTGTTGAAAAACTCTTAAAAATAGACAATAGAGCACTAGAAAACTGGGTCTAAAACTCTCCAAAAAATCTTATAGAAAAATCAGCCCAAAACCCTTATATATAGGCCATGGAAGAAACTAGCTGTTGGGGTCAATTTTTGCGAGAAATGGCCAATCGGTCGACCGCCAATGGTCAGATTTTTGACCGTTAGGGGGTTTCCGATCGACTAGTCAATCGACCGAGAAAACCATATAGTCTGCAGACACTGTTCGGTCGACCGACTTCTGCTGCGGTCAACCAAACTTCTAACTCTCTTGTCTGTGCATGTCAGTCGACCGGTAGAGCAATGAGCTCTGCGGTCGGTGCACAACCGTGCGTGGACCGGCTTCAGCCAAAAAATCAAATATTGAAACATTTAACATCTTTTTAATACTAATAAATCTCAATAAATTTCACAAAATAAATTCATGTAAATACAATGAAATACAAATATGAATGATAAAAAATCAACACATATTACAAACATGTGAACTTGTTTTGAGATATAGAAATTCAATTTTAAACAAAAACAGTATTTTTCTAAAACTAAACTTCTATATGAAAATCTGATATTTATCAAAACTAGTA